>PVJX010002610.1:0-30484 GCA_004027295.1 Dolichotis patagonum | reverse complement strand
ATTTGTTTGAACTATCACACATATTCAAATTCCAATAAGACACAATGTGATAGATAGAACCAACGGTAATAGAACAAAAAAAGCATGGTAGGACTTCTAAGAAGGATAATATTAAATCAGCAATAGCTGTCATAATGCAAGGGTGAACATCTTGAGGTAAAGGGCCAGACAGAGGAAGCTATGTTACCCTTTCTAATCCAGCCTGGGAAGTCACCCATCACTTTGGCTGTATCCTCTTCATTAGAGATGAGCCATCAAGTATGTGTGTTACCCTGGTCAGCCACAACAAACTACCAGAGACTGGGTGGCTTAAATAACAGAAATTTATTTTCTATTCCAGAAGCCACAAGTCTGAGACGGGGTTGTTAGTGAAGTTGGTTTCTTTCCAGGCCTCTCTCTTTGGTTTGTAGATGACTGTCTTCTCCCTGTATCTTCACAAGATTTTCCCTCTGTATATGTCTATGTCCTAATCTCCTTTTCTGATAGGGACACCAATCAGATTGAAATAGGGCCCACCTGCATGGTATCATTTTAACTTGCCTATCTCTTTAATGGCCTGACTTCCAAATCGAATCTGAAGTACTGGGAGTTAGGGCTTAAAAATATGAATTTGGACAGGAACTTCATTGAGCCTGTGGTATCAGAGATAGCTTATGCTCAGTGGCAGAGGACTATCAAAGACTTTGAAAACAAATTTTAACACACCACCTTTGAGTAAGTGGCAGGGGTTTTAGCAAGTCTTGTAGTTAACTGGGCTCTAAGATCAACCTCTGTCTAGTACCCTCAAGTGGTTAGGAAATCTTAGAGGCCAGTTGCATCTTAGCTTTCAGAAAAGTCCCAGCAGCAGATGGAAAACTTTTCATCACCAAAAGGGTTATGGGTTTCAAAACCCAGCACTTTGTGTACAAAACAACTCAAGAAGACTTTTCTCCTGTTACCCAAGCTCTGCATAAGATCTTGGATTCTGATATGAATTTGGGGGGTAGAAAGTCTTTCAAAAATCATGACTGAGATAGAATTTCCTAATAGGCCTGGTAAAGCTATGAGTTAATTTCATTTGACTTGAAGTAATGTGATGTTGCTGCTAGGCACACTGGATTGCAGAAAGATAATAAGTTATGATAATAAATTTTCACTTTAGATAATTTTTATATCACTCCCTCTCCTTATTAAAAAATTTATTTTCCCATATTTCTCCCTGTCCTTATCTTATTTCAGTAGGATGTTCTCGATTCATCAGTTACATTCTGATTGACCATCTGTGATTTCAAATGGCTGCAGTGATGATGCATTTCTCTCAACAGCTACTGACATAGAGGTGTGTATTAGTCTGTTTTGTGTTGCTGTAACAAAATACCAGAGACTGGATACTTTATGAAGAAAAGATGTTTATCTAACTTTGGTAGATACAAGAGTATGATGTTAAAACTGCTTGTCTCTGATGAGGGATTTCTGAGTACATCCCAACATGGTAGATGGCTCCATGGTGGGATCACATGTGACAGGGAGAGATGTCTTGGTAAGACAGGAGGCACAGAGTCTCAGGAGTTGAACTTGCTCTTGTTATAAATTCCATTTTTGCAAGAACTTACTGGAGTCCACCAAAAGCTACATTTGTACCTTTGGAAGGTGGACCTCCGTGATCTGATTCCCTTATGTTCAGCCCTACCTCAAAATAATCCCCAATTCAACAGCACCACACTGACGATCACACTTCCAGCATGCAAACCACTGGAGGACACACTCTGCACCTGTCCCCACCACAGCAGCATGGCTAAAACACATCAAATGACATTTAAAAGAGTCCATCTGGGAAGGGGAGGGAAGTTATGCAGAGCCAAGACTAGGACTAACCTCTGGACAAGGTGAATGTGCCCATGCATCACTCACACCATTTCTGTCCTGCCCACAAACACACTTCACACAGCCCAAGTGTTTGCCACTTCCCTTTGTATTCATTCTTGGATACAAAGAATACAAATTCTTGCCAACAATTAGAAATTACATTAAATTGACATGTCTTAAAGGTTTGGGATGACATTGGGTTAATGAATCCAATTTTGTACCAGAACACATTGGTTGAATCAGAGACTCATTATCTTACTCCTTTATTGGTAAAAGGAATCCTTGATTTCAGAAAGAAAAAGATAGATGAGCTCTTTATATCTATATTTTCAGGAGTACAGTGGCATCCATGAGGAAAGACAGAAAGTCCAGTCTAATCCATTGGAGGTTTTGAGGTAGGACATTTGTCTGACAGGCTATAATGACCAGGTTTGGATTTTAGAAAGAGTGTTGAGGCCCCAGAAAGACAATTCACCACGAAGGTAAAAAATATTAGACCCACGAGCTAGCCTTTCATGAAACTCAGGAAATACAGAAGGTGTTTCGCTCTATGGAAGTGGCTGACCCAGTGCTGGCTGTTCCACTTAGAACAGGGACAAAAACACAGTCTTTACCCACCCTTATTGCAGCCCTGTATCAACTCAAAGTCTCTCACTTTCAAAAGGACAAATTACATAAGCAAATACCTCTGAAGTGGGTAAGAACTTCACCACCTATTCTTCTGTCATACCATTCTGTATAAAGCCAAATACCAATAAATGCAGCAGCATAAAAATTAAAATGGTTTCATGGAAGCAAATTCCACAAAGTCAAGAGACAAATGATGAAGTGGCCCACAAAATCTGTTACACATGCAATAGACAGAGAGCTAACTTCCTTATTTTGCAATGATTTCACACAAATCAATAAGAATTTGAAAAGGCCAACCAAAACACGGGCAAAGGATATGAAAAGCAATTCTCAGAAAAATAAATGCAAATATCCAGTAAATTTATAAAAAGATTTTCAACTTTCATGAAATCACTAGCATGCAAATCCAAACAGCAATGTGTCATTCTTCGCTATAATATTGGCAAAAATTAAAATGGTCTGTTATATTCAATATTGATGGGTGGATAAGAAAACAAGGACTCATATTACCAGCCATATGCAGACAACTAGATGTAATATTTTAGTTGAGCACTTTGGCAATAAAGATTGAATATTCCTTATCCGAAATGGTTGGGAAAATTTTAGAGTTTTTCAGATATGAAACTTTTGCATGGACTTTACTGTTTAACATACTTAATCTGAAAATCCAAAATCTGAAATGCTCCCAAGTCTGAACCTTGTGTACATGATATTGGCCTTTAAGAGTCAGATTTTGGTTTATTCTAGATTCTCAGATTAGAGATGCTCCAACTCTATCAGCCATAATTGTAAATGCATACACTGATCCATAGAAAACAATTCACTTCATATGCAGTGGTACCTCGGTTCACAAACATAATTCTTTCCACAACTCTAATTACAAAGCAAATTGGTATAAATGTTCACAGAAGTATTATGGATCATAGATAGAAGGATTTTCATTGTATCATGATTTATGAAGGAAAAAATTTTTAAAAAACCCTATAATTTGGGGTTGACTATTCCAATTATGGCATATCTTATAATGAAATATTGTGTGGTTGTAAAAAGGACATGCTAGACTATTTCCAATTTATTAAGGAAGAAAAGCAAAATTCAGAATAGTTTGCATAGAATAGTCCCACTTCTGTGAATAAAACAGGGTGTATATGCTGGTGTATACATGAAAATTTGAAAATAGTGTTCAAAATAAGGAATGGCAAGTCAAGACTAGAAGAAGGTAATTTTACTTTTTGTTTCATACATTTACATTATGTTCATTTTTAAATCATGTGCATGGCTTGCTTTCATGCATTGAATTTTTTTTTTTTTTTTTTTTTTTTTTGTGCTGGGGATTGAATTCATGACCTTGGGCTTGCCAGGCAGACGCTTATACCACTGAGCTACGTGCAGCCATGTGCATTGCATTTTTAAAAAGCAGGGTGACAGGAATTATCCTGTAGTGGGGCAACCTATTTGCATGTCTGTGTTCCGTCTGAGTGTGAACTGACAGAGAAGGGTGGTGCTTAGCAGCAGGCATCCCTACATGGGACAGCTGACATGTGCAGTTGTTACCTCAGTTTGTGAGACCCTGCGGGGATGACTGGAAAGTGGAGACCTTCTTTAAGCAAGGAGGAGGCAAAACAGTGAATTATTTAGGTTAGTACTGAAACTGCTGTTTTTATGTGCTGGCGAAAAGAAAAGGAAGAACAAAAGAAAGAAGAAGGAAGAAAAGGAAGGAAGGAACGAACGAAAACCTTGTTATTGTTCAGTGAAAGAATTCTCCTGTTTCTGTTTGCCCAAGGACTGTGGTTCTCTCTGGGGTAATCATTTTGAGTGTGGTCCAAATCTAGGAAAACTTGGATCACAAGAATAAGTGTTTTGTGTCCAGCGCTCTATCCATTGCCTGGTTCTGATTAAACTTTGAGGTAGGATTGCCTGCAATCTGGGGTGGAAGTTAAATGTGCCAACCACTACTATACAAAAACAGAGCTTTGAAGATGTCAGTTAGTGAGCATAAATCCCAAGGATGAACGATCAGTCCTGGGACTTTATACACCTATTATAATTTATTTTTTTAATAGCAGTACTAGCCTGCTCAGAGATAGGCTGATCGGGCCTTGCAGGATCTTTTCTGCTGAAAAGTATTTAGATGACTTCAGAGCGCTCTTTCATGTGATAAAAACCAGTAAGAAAGGCACAGCCCAGAGCTGTGGGCAATCCATGTCTTCCAGCACGAGTGCCAAAATGTATGGCCACAGGAAGAATACCAGAGTTTCTGATGAACACAAAACCTTTTTCTTATGCCCAATTTTCATTCGCTGTGGAAATAATAGTTTATCACAATAGTTTTTGAAGTTTAGCAGACATCAGAATCACCTGGACTGGCATGTGAAAAGCAGTTCTGGGGCCCATACCCAAGGTATCAGACACTCCCAACCCTGAGAATTTGCAAATTCCCAAACAATGCTGCTGCAATTGCTCTTAGGGCCACACTTTGAGAATCACTGGTTTATAAAGCTATTGCTTCAGGGTTTGTGTCTTTACGCCTATAAATAACCTTCATATCCTTGAACTAGTCTAATGTTTTCCCCTAAACACCTAAAATAAGTGATCTCCTTGTATGATCACTAAACTTTGAACCTGTTTGTCCCTTCTCCTGGAGTGAGATAGAGGAGAAAAAGCCAAAATCCTCTTTAGCTGATAAGACTTGGAGCATTTGCATGGCTTTTTTCTTTTCTTTTCTTTTTTCTTTTGACTTCTTATAAGACAAGTGACCATTTATCTTCTCCTAGGTCCAGGGACCAGCGGCCCACAGCAGGGGTAGTTTTGCTCTCTGAACCTCCCCTGTGGCTGTCTAAGAATGGGGACCTCAGATTTCTATGGCCCTATTCCCAGCAGGGAAATTTTGGCAAGAGTAGAGGAAAAACCATCCAGAATGTTTGTTTTTAGAATCTCACTAATGGGGCCTGGCTCCCCACAGAGCTCGATCCTATCGCATCTCTTCTTTCTCACTTTTTGTTCTCCCATTTCCAAGCCTGTCCTCTGCATCTGAGGGTGGTATCCTCTGTTCAGGGAGATTTTGGGGGGTGGCCTTCTCAGGCAGGTGTCAGGCCACATTGAAGCAATTATCCCAGAGGGGACCATGGTCCTTGGGCAAACAGAAACAGGAGAATTCCTTCATTGAACAATGACAGGATCTTTCTTTTCTTCTTTCCTTTTGTCTTCATGTTCCTAGTGAAAAAGAAAAGAATGATGTAGCAAAGAAAAGTGAATGAAGGAATAAAAGAAGAAGGAAGGTAGAAGGAAAGTAGTCTGGGTTAGATTATAGTTAGGTGATATGGGTTAAACAAAACCTATCCCAAAAGCTACCCTTCCTCCTTCTCTGGGTGATATTAATTTCAAAAATAGAAGCAGCTCTTGTCCAGACTTAAAAGTACTTTTCCAAAAGGAAGTGAGATTCAGTCCAGGTGTTAAATATGCAGTTGCTAGAGCTTTAGGTACACAAGAATGCTCTGGCAGTCTTGGTAAAATGTAGATTCTGATTCATGAAGTCTGAGTGGGGCTTGAGATTCTGCTCCCTTAATAAGTACCCAAGTCCTTGATGCTGTTTTAATTAAATGAAGGTGGAAAGATTTTACATAATTATATATAATAATTATACACTTCCTTATCATGATGATACCTACATCAATGGAGTCTATTGCTACCATTCAATCCTCACAGCGACCCCAAGAGGCAGGCACTGATATTGTAGCTGTTTGCATGGATGTGGAATTTGAGGTTCAGGGAGGGTAAGGAACTCAAAACTATGAAGCTGAAGTTATAACATAAAGAGAGCAATGCAACGTTCTCAACTCCATCAGATTTGAAGCACAGTTTCATGACAGATACTTCAAAACTCCCTTCATTATTGTGAAATGAAATTCAAACGTGATACACTTAGAACATACTTTAATAATATCTGAAATTCCCATCTGTAATATAGATTAAAGATTAAATCTTAGATAAAATAATATGTATTTCAGTGCAGAAACACTCAGATTTAACTCTTCCAGAAACGAAATAGTCCATGGCTGTACTTGTATAGTTTGTAGGATTCTCTTAAATGCAGTACTACAGATGCAGGCAGATATCTTTTTTTAAAAAATTTTATTTTAAAAAAAATAAAACAAAAGAGGGCAGTACAGAGCAGATCAGAACAGGACAACATAGGCAACACAGTACTTTACATTAAGACAACCGGACATCAACAGTAGCTATCACAATATCTCTTACTCTGCTATAGTTGAGCATAGTTTCAAATACAATAATATCAAACATAACAAAATAGTTATAAAGCCATTCAAAGAGTGAAAGAATTACAGGACTTTCTGAACCGAATAACAGAAAATGATCAATGGGTACTATAATATCTCATTTTCGATAGAAAAATTGCAGCAAATATCTGTGTATTGAAAGAATGAAGTAAATATCATGAGAGTATTGCCGATGGTAAACCAGTTTCCTGAAAATGCTATCAGTCCTTGGTAAAGGTTGGAGTAGCACAGTATAATAGTCCCTCAGAGCTCGGTAGCAGAACTGGGATTTGAATGCCTTATGAGCTTAGTTTAAATAAACTATTCCCAGATGAGGATGATTGTCCCTCAGGGAGGTGGCCTCATATTTCTGAGGTACAAGGGGTAGACATGGGAGTGGGGCACTGCAGAGACTCCAGGGAGAGATGGGTGAAATTTGCTGATTCCCAGGTTTCCCTATAGGTCTTCAGGATGATGAGTTGGGCTGTTTTTCCTGGTTGACATTGTACTTCCCACTAGATAGTTGTGTGCTTTTCACTGAGTTTCCTCCAGTCCTTCTGTGGGAGTTTCCAAGACTTCTAACCAGGATACACCAGGAATCCAGCCTCACTGTGAAGTCGTATACAGGTGGGATGGTTTGCACTTATTAGACGTACTGAAAGATAAAGACTCAGAATACAACAGACTCTTCATCCATTCTCCAAGTATTTGTTAAACCTATGTCTTTGGTCACTTACTGTTGCTAACAAACCACCCGAAAGTTTAGTGGTCTAACAGTAATTTTTCAAAGCCTTATGGGCTGAGTGGGAGGTAGTTCTCTTTCAGATGGTGTTGGCCTAAATAATAGTTGGTCAAGCAGGTTTATTTTTCTTTCAAGTGTGTCCCTCCACACCGTGCTTGGGTTTCCTCACAGCATGGCTCCTAGATTCCTAAAATAAGCCCCTAAATGGAGAATTAGACTCTTTACTGTATCATTACATAATATCATTCCAGTAACATTGTAGCCATCAAAACAAGTTATGGGGCCATCCCAGCATCAAAAGGAGATGAATTAGGCTCTATCTTTTGATGATGAACTGAAAAGAATTTCTGGCTATCTTTTCTCTGCCACAGCCTGCTACGTATCAGGTGCTGGATTCTTGGGGATATTAAAAGTGAGCAAAACCAGATATCACCTTTGCTCTCCTAAAGCTGTAGCCTGGTGGTAGAAGTCAGTTAGCCACATACGTAAATTTATAAATAGGAGACTGTGAAAGGCAGTGCTTGACTTCATAGGAGTATAAAACGGGAAAAAAACCATTACCAAGAATGTGTAGACATACTTACCTGAAATAACATTCAGTATAAAGAATCAGTGGTACTATCTAAACTGCATGGAGGCATGGCACATGTTATATCCTTAACCAGAATTTATTGAGAGAATGAATGAATGATGAGCATCAGAACACTCAGAAGCAAGATGGCCAGTGGGACTAGGAGAGCGGGGAGAATGGAGGATTGTGTTAGGAGATAAGCCAGAGAGATCTGCACTGAGTAGTTGGGTCTTTAGTTCTAGAGCCATGGATTTTAAACTACAGCATGTCAGTAAGGTCTAGGCTTTGAGGTTACCCTGATTATCTTGTGGAGAATCAAGATGGCTTGGTGGGGTAGGTGGAAGGAACAGGAAGAAGGAATGAAGGAGATTGGTAGGATGTTACGTAGTAGACTCTGCAAGTAGTGCTGAGAACATAACCAGGTGATGGATAGGAGTTAGAGAAAACTCTACAGAGTGCCCTCAAGACTCGTGGCCAGCTCCTCTTCTGTCCTGGGAGCCTGTGGGAATCTATAGGTGTCTTGGACCGACCAGCCAGCGTCTGCAGACTTTGTGGAACTCTGGAGAAAAAAGAGAGAAAGAGTAGCAAACACAGCTTGGCTTCACCTCTCAGAGCGAGGGTTCAGGCAGTACCCAGATGCCTTTGCCCACCTAACGCTACAGTGAGGATTATTGATTTCTGCTGCCAAGAACATAATTTGGCACATGCTTTCTGGCCTCTCTTTTTACATTGGCCTTACCCCGGTCTGGAGTGGGACCACAGCTCTGAGATAGTGGTTCTAAACACAGTGGAATGGAGGAGAGCAGGATTTTCTGGCTGAAGCCCCTGCTGTCCCAAGGTAGTGCGTGAATCACTGAGAATTTCCTGGATGCAGGAGTCACAGATATAAGGGCCCTGCATTAGAATTTTCCATCAGAGGCCTTTTGCTTTAAGCTTTCATATTGTAGAAAATTCCAAGCTTCCTCAAAGGAAGGACAGTATGATGAGTACCACCATCATCTCAACAATCATCAGCTCATAGCCAATCTTATTTCATCTGTATCTACTGCCTCTCTCTTCTTACATTATTATGAGGTAATTCTTAGAATGGCACAATTTCATCTGCAAACATCTCAGTGTAATTCTGTACAATACAGGGATTCTTTGTAAACAATAAACACAAAGAAAACTATTACTACACTTAAACATGTTAGGAATTACAAATACTATTTTGGCCAACAATAGACCACGTGTATGATGCCAGTCCCATGAGATTATAATGCTACTGAGAATTTCCTATTACAAAGTGAAGTCACAGCCATCTTAATGTCAGAGTGGAACCACTGATCACTGTTTCAGCTCATGCAGATGTAAATAAACCTACAGCTTTGCCAGCTGCATAAAAAGGTAGCAATATAATTATATGGACATAGAGAACAGGATAGTTGATACTGATTATAAATGACTACATTATTGGTTTATATAATTGCTGTACTACTTTGTGTCATTATTTTAGAGTATGCTCCTTTGGCTTATTTAAAAAAGTGTACTACGAGGCAGTGTGCCATGTCGCACGTGTAGTAGCCTCATGCATCTTATTTACTGTGCATTTTGCCTATAGCAAGAGGCCATGTCAAGTAACGGATTTATACCTTCTAAGTTTGTGTAAGTACATTCTGTGCTCTTCACAAATGATGAAATCTCTTAATGATACCATTCTGAGAATGTCTCTCTCGAGTGATGCATGATTATAATTATGAATGTATTATGTAGTATGATTCATTATGATGATTATCTGATGCCATCAAATAATTAATGGATACTTGTGTACTTTTCCCTGTTGTATAGAATGTTGTTTTCAGTTCACTTAAATCAAAATCCAGCAAGGGTAGATGCCTCTGAATTCATATCCATACCCCTTAAATTGTTTCCTATCTATGTACCCTCTCTTCATCTCTTTAAAAAAATCCAACTAAGTGGGTTGTTTGGAAGAGTTCCCCATGCATTGATATTGCTGATATCATCACTGTGATAATCATGAACAGATTCCATGTCTCCTGTGTGCCCTATAAATTGGCAGTAGTGGGTTGGGCTTTGATTAGTTTGTTGACAAAGCTACTTTACGTGTGGTGCTTTGCTCTTCTAGTAGGAGGTGCGTGGTATCTGTGGCTCTGGTGTGTAAGCAGTTATTGATCATTACTTAGGTGTGTTTATTCATTGGGGACTGAAAAGTAGTGATGGACTAATTCTGTCATCTATATTTTTCAAATGTTATTAGATAGAATGCTTCTAAGCCAAGAAACTTTTGCTTATCAATCATTTCGCATTATGCTGGCATAGTTCTTATGAATAAGCACGATCAATGTTCAGTTCTTTCTATTTACCCATTTTCTAAATAATCTTTGATTCTTCAGTAACCTCAGAGGATGACTAGTGTTTTTAAGTGTCATGTATTAAAATATATTAGATGTGATACATATATATTTTATTAATGTTAAAATTATTAACATTATTGCATCCTTGGCCAGTAGGAGCCTTATTGCCCTCTGAGTGACACAGAACTACTCTCCTGTGAGAGCTTCTTTGATTTCTGATATGACAAATTCTCCAGGCTTGTTTTGTGCACATCTGCTTCGGACATGAAGTCAGTGATTTCTCCACGGAGTTCTGGCTTCCTTCGTGAGGAATGCCATTTAGAGACAACAGTCCAGGCACGAGGAGTGCTCAATGTTTCTGGGTTGTTGTTTTGAAGTCTTTCTTATGAATAGAACTGGGAAATACGTATTATACTGATACCTATCAAACAGGCAGTAGGGATTTTAGCCTCACCACCTGTATCATGTCTGCATTTCCATACCTCTGTGTTGAAATGCTTGATTTTCCATGACACCCACAAAATTATTCACTTGATTTGTGCCACATTACCTTGGACAGTCTCAGAATAATGATGGCAGCACTATCACCACTACTAAAAACAATCTTTTTCTGGTTCCTTTTCTTCCTTATGGTATGTCTTACTTGGAATATACAGCCAAATAACTGTGATGTACACTTGAATAATTTCTTTCTATGTGGCTATATCAGTGACTGGTTACATATTTCACTTTCATTTCATTCTATTTTGAACTAATAGGTTGTACTTTAAAAATTTTTATTTTAAACAGAAAAAAGTAAAAATAATAGTGAAACAGTTTCGAAACAGGCTAGTAGGACAGTAACAATAATCAACACACTATGTGTTGTTGTGTTCACAGTAGATGTGCAGAGGATAAGATACAGACATGAAACATTGTCCAAAAAGCAAAAAAAAAAAAAGTACTAGCATAAAACTTTATCCTCAATGAATCAAGAGAAAACAGCTGTATAACTATCTTAATTATCTTATATATATTTCTTTCCCTTTCCTTCCTTTCCCCTTTCTCTGGTTACAGTTTTTCTTTTCTTTTGAACTCTTCTTCCCTATTCAAAATATCTATTGTACATTTTGGGTCTTACACTTTCACTTTCTCATACTAGTGAGGCAATATGATGTTTACATATGTGGGTCTGCTTTATTTCACTTATGAGTGTGGTCTCAAGTTGCATTCATTTACCTATAAAAGTCTCAAGTTTATCTTTGTTTATGGCTGAGCAGTACCCAATTTTATAAAAGGCCATATCTTTTTATCCATTCCTTAGTGGATGAGCATTTGGGTTGTTTCTAACATTTAGCTATTAAAAACTATGCTTCTATAAACGTGGATGCACATATATCACTGTGGTAGGATGTTTTTAATTCTACAGGAAGATACCCAGGAGGGGTAGTTGGGTTGAATGGAACCTCTAATCCTAGCTTTTTGAGGAATTTACACACTGATGTCCACAGTGATTGTACCAGTATACACTTCCCAACAATAAAGAAGGGATCCTTTTTCTCGCAGCCACCACCAGAATTTGTTATTGGTTGATTTCATGATGATAGCCATTCTTTCTGGGGTGAGGTAGAATTTCAGCACTGTTTTAATTTGCATCTCACGAATGACAAACAATGTTGAACATTTTTCATGTATTTATTTGACATCTGTATTTCTTCATCTGAGAAGTGTGTATTCATTTCCGATGCCCGTTTTTGGACTGGGTGTTTGAGTTTGGGGACCTGCTGTTTTTCAATTCTTTATGTGTTCTAGATATAAAAGTCTTTTGTCTGAGACACAATTAGCCACAATTGTTTCTCACTCTGTGGGTTGTCTTTTTACTGTGTTGGTGATTCCTTCTGTTGTTTTTTTAATATGGTGAGATCCCATTTGTTGATTCTTTGTAGTATTTCCTGTGCAGTCTGAGTTTAGTGCATGAACTCTCTGCCTACACCTAGGTCTTCAAGATTTCTACATATTTTTTCTTCTAGTAGATTTAGTGTTTCTGTTTTAGTATCTAGGTCTTTGATCCATCTGACTTTAGTGCATAGTGATAGACATGGGTCTAGTTTTAGTCTTCGGCATGTTGGAATGTCAGTTTTACCAGCACCATTTATTAAAGAGACTATCTTTCTTCCGGTGAACATGTTTGACTTCTTTGACAAAGATAAAGCAGTTTACTGTGTTTGGAGCTGCATCTGCATCTTCTATTCTGTTCCACTGGTCACCAAGTCTGACTTTTTGCCAGTACCATGTTCGTTTTATCACAGTATCTTTGTAGTATAATTTCAGGTCAGGGTTGTGATACCCACTGTCTTGCCTTTTTTGACCAGAATTGCTTTTACCATTGTAGGTCTTTTCTGGATCTGAATGAATTTTAGGAATGTTTTCTCTAGTTCTGTGGCATATGCTAATGGTATTCTGATTGGGAGTGTGTTAAATTTGTATAACAATTTTGAGAGTAAGGCCATTTTCATAATGTTGGTTCTTCCTATCCATGAGTAAGGGGTATCTTTCCATTTTCTGATATTCTCTTCATTCTCTTTTTTCAGAGTTATGTATTTTTCAATGTATAGGTTTTTAACTTCATTGTCAGATTGATTTCTAAGTATTTAATTTTTTTGGATACTATTGTGAAGAGTGTGGTTTCCCTAATTTGTCTCTCAGTGAGTTTGTTGCTTGTGTACAGGAATGTTACTGAATTTTTGTGTTGAGTTTGTATCCAGCTATGCTACTGAATTTGTTTATAAGCTCTAGGAGGCTTTTCGTGGAGTTTTTGGGGTCTTCTATATAAAGTATGATGTCATCTGTGAATAATAATAGTTCTACTTCTTTCTTCCCTATCTTTATTCTTTTGTTTCTCTCTTGTCTAATAGCTCTGGCTAACATTTCTAGAACTATACTGAATAGGAGAGGTGATAGTGGATATCTTTGTCTTGTTCCAGATTTTAGATTGAAAGTTTTTAGTTTTTATCCACTTAGTATTATGTTAGCTGTGGTTTCTCATAGATGGCTTTTATCAGATTGAGGTAAGAACTATCTGTTTTAATTTTCTGTCAAATTTTTATCATAAATGGGTGTTGGACTTTATCAGAAGTTTTTTCTGCATCTATTGAGATGATCATGTAATTTTTGTCTTTGGTTCTGTTAATATGCTGTACTGCAGTTATTGATTTATGTATACTGAACCATCCCTGCATTGCTGGGGTGAATCCCACTTGGCCATGGTGTATAATCTTGATGATTTGATGCATTCTGCTTATTAGTATTTTATTGAGGATTTTTGCATCTATGTTCACTAGGGAGATTGTCCTGTAGTTCTCTTTTTTGGGTGGGTCTTTCTTTTGTCTTGGAATCAGGGTCATAATTGACTCCAGGAATGAGTTAGGGAGAATTGCTTCCCTTTCAATTTAATTAAAGAATTTGAGGAAAATTGGCCTTAAATCTTTTCTAAATTACCTGGAGAATTCAGGCATGCATCCATCAGAACCTGGGCTTTTATTTGTTGGTAAATTTTTAATTAGGTTTTCAATTTTATTAACTGATATTGGGGTATTTAGAATTTTTATATCTTATTTATTCAACTTTGGTAATTCCTACATTTCTAGTAATCTATCCATTTCTTCTGTGTTTTCCAGCTTATGAGAGTAAAGTTTTTTGAAGTAGGTATTGACAATCTTTTGAATTTCCACAGGATCTGTAGTGATTTCACCCTTTTCATTCTTCATTGCATGCATTTGAGTTTTTTCTTTTATTTTCTTTTTTTGAAAAGATTGGATAAGGTTTTATCAATTGTATTTATTCTTTCAAAAAACCAACTCTTCAATTCATTAATTCTTCATTGTTTTCTTAGTCTCAATAGTGTTAATTTCTGGTCTGATCATTATAATTTCTACCCTTGTATAGGCTTTGGGTTTGACTTGCTCTTCTTTTTCTAGAAACTTGAGGTGCAACATTAGGTTGCTTATTTGTGCTTGTTCTATTTTCCTGATGTGAGAATTCACCAATATAAATTTCCCTGTTAGGACTGCTTTCATTGTGTCCTCCAGTTTCTGGTAAGCTGTATTTGCATTTTCATTGTAGATACTGTTTAATTTCTTCTTTAATTTTACCTATGACTCTAGTTTTTCAGGAAAGCATTATTTAATTTCCATATGTTTACAGAGTTTTTGTGATTTCTTTTGTCATTAATTTCCAATTTTGTTGCACTATGGTCAGATAATATGCATGGGATAATTTCAACTTCTTTGCATTTACTTAAGTATGTTCTATGGGCTAATACATGGTTTATTTTAGAGAACATCCAGTATAAATATGTATTCTGAGGTTGTTGGGTACAATTCTCTGTAAATGTCTACTAAGTTCATTTGTTCACAAATTTGGTTCAATTCTGTTATTTCTTTGCTGATTTTTTTGTCTAGTTGACCTATATTTCTGTGACAATGGGGTATTAAGGTTCCGTGTTACAACTGTGCTATTGTTTATTTGATATTTCATGTCTATTAATATTTGTCTTACATAGTTGGGTGCTCCCATATTTGGTGCATATATATTCATGATTGTTACTTCTTCCTCTTGAATTTTTCCCCTAATAAGTATGTAGTGACCTTTTTTATATCTTTTGATTCATTCTTGGTTTGAAGTTCACATTGTCTACAAATAGAATAGCTACCCCTGCTTTTTGCTATGCTCTTGTTTCCTGGGTGTTGTTTTCCATGTTTTGACTTTTAATCTATGAATTTCTTTTTGAGTTAAATATGTTTCTCATAGGTAGCATATTGTTGGATCTTGTTTCTTGATTCATTCTGCCAATCTGCTTCTTTTGATTGGTGTGTTGAGACCATTTACACTGATGGTTACAATTGATATATGTTGGCTTATTTTTTATGTTATTTTCCTGATGTTGATTTCCTGTCTTTCTCCTCTGTTTAATGCCTTGCCCTGATTGGTAACTTTTTTCTATTGGGGTGTGTGTGTGTGTGAGTGTGTGTGTGTGTGTGTGTGTGTGTGTTCATGGTCTTAATTATCTCTAATATATCCTTCAAACAATACTGTAGAGCTGGTTTTGTGGTCATGAATTTTTCAGTTGTTCTTTGTCAAATCTTGTATTTCCATTGATTTTTTAAAATTTTATTTAAAGAGAGAAGAAAAAAACCCAACCAAATGAAACAGAAAAAAGCATAGCAACAATACAGAATTCCAAAGGAAAAAAAACAAAAGAACAAAAAAACCCACTAAGAAATCACTACTTGATAAGTTACATACTGTCATCTTGGAAATAGTTGTTCAAGTTACAGAATTAAAGCATACAAAGTAGACATTCAAACAGTGAGACTGTTAACAGTTCTGCTCAACAAAAACAGTAACATGGTTATCCATCTTACACACTTAAACATACATGCAGCTATATCCTTTAGCACACCCTCCCTTCCCCTCTTCCCTACAGTAGCAATTGTGCATTTTGGGTTTTATTACTCCTACAGTTCTTACTACTTTTTACACTAGAGACACAATGCGATATTTATAAATATGGTTCTTATTTATTTCATGAATGAGGATAGTCTCAAGTTGTCTTCATTTACCTATGAAGGCCTCAAGATCATCCTTCTTCATAGATGAGTAATACTCCATTGTATAAAAATGCCACATCTTTTTCATCCACTGTGTGGTTGATGGGCATCTTGGTTGTTTCCAAGAATTAGTTATTACAAATTGTGCTGCTATAAACATGGGTGCACATATATCACTGATATGAACTTTACAGTTTTTCTGGGAAAGTACCCAGGAGGGGAATAGCTGGGTTGAGTGGAGTTGAATTCTCCATATTGATTTCCACAGTGGTTGCACCAATCTGCACTCCCACCAACAGTGGATCAGTGTTCCTTTTCCCCCACAGCCTCACCAACATTTGTTATCAGTTGATTTCTTAATGGCAGCTATTCTTTCCAGTGTGAGATGATATCTCAATGTTGTTTTAATTTGCATTTCTCGAATGACCAGTGATGGTGAACATTTCTTCATGTATTTATTTGCCATTTGTATATCTTCATCTGAGAACTGTGTGCCCATCTCAAATGCCCATTTTTGGAGAGGGTCTTTGAATTTGGGGGGATTGATATTTTTCAGTTCTTTATATGTTCTTGATATAAGTCCTTTGTATAAACTGTGGTTTTTTTTTTTTTTTGGTGCTGGTGATTGAAATCATAACTGCACATTTGCAAGGCAGATGCTTATGGCGCTGAGATAAATCCCCAGCCTTCCACTGATTGTGTAAGGTACTCTTTTGGGATTACATGAATCTGGTTTGACATTTGTTTGCTTTTAGAGAGAGAAATAACTCACTCCAGGCTCTCCTTGATTTGAGGGTTCATGTTGAGAAGTCTGAGTTGATTCTGATGGATTTCCCTTTATATGTTATTTGTTTCTTTTATCCACTTGCTTTTAACATTTTGTTCTTGTGTTGAATTTCTGGGATTTTGATAATTTTATGCCTTGGTGTAGGTTTATTTTGATCATGGCTATTTGGAGTCCTAGATGCTTCATATTTGTAAGTCAAATTCTTTATCCATGTTGGAGAAGTTTTCTGCCATTATTTCTGTTTTTAATGGCTTTTGCACTGTCTCTAACTTTTTCACTGACTCCAATGAAGCTTGTACTGTACTTCTTTGTTTCATTTTGTAGTTGTTGGATTGATATTTTTTTGGTCCCTTGCTATTTTAAAATATCTTTTTCTTCCTGGTAACTAGCCACATTCTTGTCTTCCAGGTCTGATATTCTATCCTTTCTTTCATTCAATCTGTTGTGTATACTTTCAGTGAAGTTTTTAATCTCTTTAATTTCTGTTTGGATCTGTTTCATTAATTCCATTTCTTGTCTGTGCTGGGAATTCACGGTTTCCATAGTTTTTCTAACCTCCTCTATTTTTTTTTAACCTGTGTCTATTTTAATGTTTTTCACTTTAATTGTCATTGCTCTTTTCACCTTAGATATTATTTTTCTATAGCCTCTTCCATTTGTTTTCTTGCATCTGCTGCTATCATTTCAGACAGTTCCAGTGGTTGGCTTCTGATTTCCTCTATTTGAGCTCTGGGCTTGTCCTGGTTGAGCCGGGCATTTGGTGTTATATTCTTCTTTTCCTCTTTTCATTTTCTATTTTTTTTGTGTGTTGATGCTTGTAGATTTCTTATGTTTGATTAGCTTTATTCCTGGTGTTCAGGCTTTCCTTAGAGATATCTGTCTCCCAGGTATGTCTTCTGGATATAGGTGGTTCTTTGTCTTTCTGTCTATCCCATAACTCCACATTACACTGTGGAGTGCATTCATTACAAATACACTGAAAAACATTATATTTATATATCTTCTCAATATATTAAAAGTGTGGAGTTCCTATTTGACTCAAGGCTCATTCCTTTGGCTGGACTATGGTTATGGTTATGACCCTTTGCAATCTCAGTGTTGTACAGAGGAGAAGAACTGATTATAACAGGTATAGCATCATGGTGGGAGAAGTACAGCTAGCCATAACAGTAGTCTCAAGCTCATTCTGTCTACTGACAAAGTGTGGTAACCATTAGCCTGATATCTTTAACCATAGAAGTAAGTTCTATAATTATGTAATATAATCCAACTTATACCAGGAAGCTGTATGCAATTATTTCCCACTTAGAGTAATTTTACTCTCTTTTGGGGGACTTTAAGAGGACTGAGAGGTGGATGAGGTCAACACAGTAGGAGCAAGTTTGGTCATAGGATGATCATCCAAATTTTGGTTAATTGTAGGATACAAGAGGAAGGAATTGGGAGAGAAAGCTCAGGAGTATCAAAGTGAACCAGAAAAAGGGGAGACAATGTTTACTAGTATCATAAAATGAAGCTAGATAGTTGATGAAAGAGGAAGATGATGAATAGAATAATACAAAGGGAAAGTTTAGAGATCTAAATCATGAATGAGAAAGAAAAGACAGAGAAGAGAAGGAAAGGAAAAAAAGAGGAAAAAACCCTAGAAAATAAAAATAACCATACACAGAAAAAAAAAAACCCACCAAACATACAGAAAGAAAAACAAAACAGGACAAAACAGAACAGAGAGAAAAAGAGAAAAGGGATGAAAACAAATAACATCAACAACAAAACAACACAACAAAACAAAACAAAACAGCCTAACCCAGCTGACTACCAAGAAGAAAATCTATCAGGCAGAGAAAATAAAAGTAGCAAGATTCCTCTAGTGTCTAGTTCTATGGTAGGTGTAAGTCTGATCCCAGAATGTGTACTCTAGTCAAGACTTCATGTGAATTTGTGCGGGTGTGGGTCTGATTTTTGTCTCTGGATTTGTAGATGGGATTAGTTTTCTGTGACTGGATTTCTTCTCAGCTATTTAAAAAAGAAAAGGAAAAGAAAAAAAAAGAATAAAAGAGGGAAAAGAAAAGAGAAAAGGGGGTGGCCCTACTCATCCACTTCTATTCCCCTTGCCTTTGTCTCCAAGCACAAAGCTGGTACACCTAACTTACCACCTGCTGGCTTGTATTGTTATTGTGGCTTCAGAGTTTTCCACACCACTAGTCTTGCCTGTTCATCCTATGTGCTGTAGCCAGAATCCAGTTGTGTCACTGGTGTTCTCGCTGGTTTCCAGTCCCTGAGTCCCGTCAGGAGGATCAGGAAGGATCAGGAGCCCATCTCAGGCTATCTTCCTGCCAGCCACCACAGCTCTGGGTCCTAGGAAATACTTACTTAAAACAAGATATAGTAAAAGAAGTTCCTGCCATTTCCATTTGATTCCTTCTCTTTCCTTGTAAGTAATCACTTAAAAAAATTCATGATAGATACAAATAGAAATATAGACATAGCCATAGTCGATGTTTCATGTGGGCAAGTTTACTCACGACATTTCTTTTCTTAGATAAACTGTAATATCTTATAGATGTTGTTCTACAGTTTGCTCTCTTTGTGAAACTATTAACTTTTTGGATTACCAGAAAATTGATTTCATATCCCATTTATGCCACTTATTAGCTGCATGACCTTGGGCATGTATCTGAAGCTCTCTGAACTTAGATTCCTCATGTGTGACCATGGCACAGTAATGCCTATCTCCTAGGGTTATTTTAGGCTATCTGCAAAATAGGTGCTCACTGCACAGTAGCTTTAATGGTTTATAGATGTCATCAGGTTTAAAAATCTTATGCACCTTCCATTTCATTCCCCATCAGAAGCTTAAGAGGGGCAACAAGGAAACTTAAGAAGTGTTGAATAAAGACTCAGAATTAGAACATTGATGCCTTGTTATGGTTTGTGTCTCGATGCCCCCTCAAAGCTTCATGCAGTTTTAGGTGGGAATTTTTCAGAGGTAGCTGAATCTAGAGTTTGTGATTGATTCATGGTTCAATGCTAGGATTAAGGGTGCTAGCATGAAGGATGGGTGCTTGCTGGATTAGTCTACTGATTGGGTTGGCATTACCTTAACTCCAATAGACTGGATACAGAACAAGGCACAAAAAGTGGTGTGTCTTTCCCTTTGTTGGCTTGCTTTTATTATCTTCTGCCACCATGAACTGTTTTTCCTTCGGGATGTCCCTTCTGCCATGTGCCACCTTGCCTTGGAACCACCAATTATGGACTGAAACCTCTACAAACTGTGAGCTAAATAAACCTTTCTCCCTTTAACCCTTTAACATTGGGTGTCAGATGTTTTGTCTCAGCAACAAGAGAAAAGTAACAAGACAAGCCCTTAGAGATATGAGTAGCTCTCTTACTTATTTTGCAGGGAGAGAAATAGAGACCCAGAGAGAAGCGATTTGCTTAAGGTCACAACACAGGATGGAAGAAATATGCTGGTGATGCCCAGGATAATTATTTTTCAAGGTAGCTTTTGTGTAGAGCAAAGTGCATCTTGTGAACATGGTACTGTACAAGTTTCTCTGTACATTCTTCTGTCCTCTCTGTAAAAAGAGAATCAGGGTGAAGGACAGGTCAAGAAAGCTATGCCTTGAACAAAAATTACTGTACTCTTTCACTGTGCAAACAGTCATGGGCTGATCCCTATCAGTGAGCAGCAGCTTATTAATACACGCAGTTGGGGATTGTGACAATAAAGAAGTCAAGGGAAAGCTCCTTGCCCTCAGGGGGCTTTAAAACTATTAAGACAAGTTCAAGCTCATTTACAAACCAAATATGCCTGTAAAAACACCATTCAGTGCTTAAAATAATAATGCGTTTGAATGGCATTGTCTTACTTTCATTACCACAACCCTAGGAGACAGTCACTATCACTGTTCCTCTTTTACACATAAAACAACTGAAGTTTAAGTACGTACTGTGACTTTCCCAAAGCTATGGCAGCTAATGATCAGGAAATCTGGCTTTGAATTTGGGTCAGTCTGACTCTCCTTCCATGTCCACAATCAGCTGGTAACTGGATGTGGTGCATTCTCACTTTAATTCACTCAGGGCAAAAAGAAGGGAAAAACCAAGAAAAGATATTCCAGAGTAATGTGCAGTCATTTGATGTATAGTTAATTCATCTCTTCATTCATTCTTGGCTTACTAAAATGAGTAAGAATCTAAACATAAAGACTGCCTGGGTTTTTAAATTTTATTTAAAGAGAAAAAAAAACAAAACAGAAAAAAGGATAACAACAATACAGACTTCCAAGGGAAAAAAGAAAATAACAAAAAACACTAAGAAATCACTACTTGATAAATTACATTCTGTCATCTTGGAAATAGTTGTTCAAGTTACAAAATTAAAACATACAAAGTAGACATTCAGACAGTGACACTGTTAACAGTTCTGCTCCACGATCTAACAAAAACAGTAATATGGTCCTCCATCTTACACACTTAAACATACATGCAGTTATATCCTTTAGAGCACTTTCTTTTCCTCTCTTTTTTATAGTAGCAATTACACATTTTGGGTTTTATTACTCATACATTTCTTATTACTTTTTATACTAGCGACACAATGTGATATTTATAAATATGATTCTTATTTATTTCACTAATGAGGATAGTCTCAAGTTGTCTCCATTTACCTATGAAGGCCTCAAGGTCATCCTTTTTCATAGCTGATTAATATTCCATTGCATACAAATACCCCACTCTGCAGTTGATGGGGACTGCCTGGGTTTTAATCCTGGCTCTACCCCTTTTTGCAACTGAGAAGATGACTCACTCACCTTCCTGTCTCATTCCTCATTAGTATGATCTGAATAATGCTACCTACCTTATGGATTGGTGTGAGCTTTACAGATAATACATGAAAGCACACAGAAGAACTGTGGAAAGAGCTTGGTAACAGTCAGTTGTGGTGCTGCAACATCAACTGCTGATTAGGTAATCTGTGTTTTAGTGTAAAGAATCAGCAATCCTTCGTCCTGGCGTAGCTCTACCATTATGAGTTGTATAATCACAGGCAACTTAAGTCACCTTGATTCTCAATTTTCTCACCTATAAAGGGAGCAATTTGACCTCCTGATTTCAAGTTTCCCCTTATTTCCAAATTTCCCTGTGTTAAAGGGTCTCCCCTGTCTGCCTATCACAAATTTACAAAAGCAGAGTCTTTGAAGAAGCTAGAAGCTCGTTTTAAAAATGTCCTATTGCCATCTGAATAAGGAAAGAAAATGAGGCCAATATATTTGCCGTAGTGTGTTTTTCAAAATGTGTTCCTTAGACCACCCACATGACAACCATCAGGGCTGTTGATTAAAATGCAGATTCCTCTGTCCAGACCTCCTGAATCAGTGCTTTGAAAGTGGGGCTCTGAGAACTGGTTACGTGGGATTTCTATGCCAACCCATGTTTGAAAACCGATGGGCAAAATAATGGAAGAAAAAAATGCCCGCTTTGTTAGATCCCCTAGACAGGGTTCTGAAACTTGAATGTACATGTTAAGCAGTTCTTCAAATGTAGATTTGGGTAGAGGAGACCCACAGGGGAGGCCCGAGAATCTGTATTTCTAACAAATTTCCAGCCAACACTGAAACTGCTAGTCCATGGACCACCCTCTGAGAAGCTAAGCTTTGGAACTCCACTCGCGAGCTGCAGAACCTTGGGAAAAGACCTTAATTTATTCCTCTGACACCTAGTTTCTTTCTCTATAAAGCAAAATAAAAGTAATGCCTACATCATAGGATTATTAGATGGATTAAACCAAATAATGTATGTAAAGCTGCTTTTCACCATACTAGCACAGAGGCAGTTATAAAAGATACCTTGAATAAATACTACTGTAATAAAAATTCTATTGACTCAGACTCCCAAGAGTGGGATGCTTGGAATATGCGTTTTCAGCTAAAATCTGTAAGCGACTTTTATGCACAAGGAAGTTGACCGCCCTGTGCTTTGTCTCTGTCAAGGATACGAACATCACCAACCTCATTTGAGTTCCCCAAATCCCGTAGGCATCCGTTTTGAAAATGTTTGATTCAGGAAGTGATGCAGTATGGCTTTCAATAAAACTGTCACTCTTCAAACAGCACAGATAATGAGAACTTTGATTTCATTGCTTCCCAAACAAATGTATGCTGGAAAACTCCTATTTCCCCCAAGGGGGTCAGAAGTGGACCCAAATTATCAAATACATGAGCATGAAAATCTAACTCTACAATCAGGCATGTGTGCTAGGAGACAAATGAGAAGGAGTGTATGGGATGGAATGCTGAGTCACAGGCTCAGAGCTCTAGACGGAGACCTAGGTTGCTGTGGGACAGTAAAACCTTTTGCAAGACAAACTTGCCCTGTGTGAGGCCGCTGAGTATAAACTGACTTGGATTTAGAGTCTGAATTTTTATATATTGAAGTTGGAAAACACAACTCAACAAATCTTCCCTGAACATCCATCATGCTAGGCTCTGTGTTAGGTCCAGGGACACAAGAACAGCAAGAAAACGAATATTTCAGGGCTGGTGGTAACAAGTGCAGCAATCTCCCTTTATCTTTGAAGGATGTATTCCATGACCCCAATGAATGTCTGCAAACATGGGTAATACTGAACTCTATACATACCATGTTTCCCCTACACATACCTACATACCCATGATGAAATCTGATTTTTAAATGAGGCATGAGAGATTAGCAATAGTAACAATAATTAAATGGGACAAACTGTCATAAAAGTTATGTGAATGTCCTGTCTTCCTCCATGCATACACAGCATGCATATGCTGCTGGAAAAAGAGATGATTCATGTCCTGAGGTGGAGGGCACAGGAGTTCATCATGCTATTCAGGATAACAAACAACTTAAAACTTATGAATTGTCTATTTCTAGAATTTTCCATTTAATAGTTTTAGACCACTGTTAATTATAAGTAATTGAAACCATAGAAAACAAAGCCTTGAATAAGGGGTACTATGGTTAAAAGCATATGGATAACAAATTACTAAAACTACTGTAGATTCCAAAAGCAGTTAGGAAGGAAACCAGCAAAAAAGAACAATAAAAGAGACAGCATGGACTTTTTTTGAAGAGGGTTGGAGAAGGTTTTTCTGAGAAGGTGATAATTCATTTAAGGTGCAAGGTAAGATTAAGCATTGGCCCTCCAAAGTGGTTAGGAAGGACATTCTAGGGAGGAGGCACAGTGGCTTCTTTGTTGTTAGAAGAAAACCAGCATGACTATAAAGTGTGTTTGCATGTGTGTGTGTGTGTGTGTGTGTCTTATTTATAAAATGGACAGAAGAACAGTTCTAGAATTGTGAGCCAAGGGAAAAAAGGATGTGCTTAGGCCATTAGGAATGAAAAAACTGCTCAAGTTGATGAATAATATCAGGTTTCTGCAATGATATAACTGGAAAGAAGCTATTTTACTTTCAAAATGCCTTCAGGTTTTCAAATTTGACTTAGCATGTGCAGTAATTTTTATACTAAATATGGTCCGTGGGGGTGTATTGAAATCTGATTTATGCCCATGCTTTCTGGAAATCTTATTGGAGTCTTTTTGGGGGAGAATGAATGAAATAATTAATGCTAGATGTTTAATATATTTTGGCACATAGCAAGGGCTCTGTAAGTATTGATTTCATAACTTTTACTATAGGTTGGGCCTTGGGTTCTGCTATAGTGGATCTTAAATGTTCCTCCAGCAACTCATGTATTAAAGGTATGGTCTACAGAGAGATGGTGGAAACTTTTAAAGGTGGAGCTTAGCAGAGGGCTTAGGTCATTGGGAAACTGCCCTCAAAAGAATCAGGGGACCCTGCCTCCTTTTTCTTTCTCTGTCCTTCAAGTCCTGCTGCAAACTAAGCAGCTTTTTATGCTTTTCACTACAGGCTGAAAAGCAATGGGGACAACTGGTCCTGGACTGAGCTGTTTGAAATCATGAGCCAAAATAGGCCTTTTCTCTTTCTAGGTTGGTTATTGCAAGTATTAGTTACATAATGGAAGGATGATGGACACAAATTCTCTGATGGAGAAACATGAAAAGCCGTGACTAGGGCGACCATATCATTTATCATCTAAACTGGAGCAATTTGAAGAGGAATGACCAGCATAACTGGGACTGTCCCCACCAAGCCAGGGCATGAAGTTTCTGTGAGCATAAAAGCTAAGAATGTACCAGCCAATGGAGAGTTCTTTACAGATGCCACTGCCCCAAATTTCATGAGACTTAAAACCTCTCCCAGGCATAGACAATAACCTACCTATTTAAGATTTCTTCACATAAGATCTTGGTTTGCCTATATGATTTCATTATAATAGATTTTTTACTTCATAAATGCTTCTGCAGCCATGGGGATACCGTTCTCTGTGATGTAGCAGTGAAATTCCTCTCCCATGGAAGGAGAAAAGACATTCTAAATTATAATGTCACAAAGAGAAGAAAGCCAATTAATTTCAGACTTCACTATCCTGGGATTTGTATTAATGTGAACAGAGACTGGGACTGGGACTGTCTCTTGCATAACTATTGGTAAAATAAATTAGCAAAAATGCATTTCTTCAATGTGCACTAAAGAGGGGGGTAGATACAGAGTTTAGAGAATATTAAAACCACAGGACTTTAACAGCTATTGTATTTTGAGGGCTCACAATGTCTCAGGTAGTAGGCTAAACTTTTTACATGTATGTCTAATTCTCAAGACAAAAAAGTACTCTCATTAAGGTGGTATACTAGGAGAAAACTGAGGCCTTCAGAGTTTTGCTGGATTTTGAAGCTGGTAAATGCTATGGTTTCATTATGGTTAAGCTTGGTCACGTTGAGATATATAGCCAAATGGGAAGTGTCTGGATCATGAGGTATCCATATTCATGAATAGATTAATAATTTTCTTATAGGAATAGGTTAGCTATCACTTTTTCCTCTCTTTGCACAAACTCTTTCCCTTCCTCTTTTCTGTCATGCAATATGAAGTTCTCACTAGAAGCCAAGCAGAGGCCAGAGTCATACTCTTGAACTTGTAGACTATGAGTCCAGTTAAACTTCTTTTATTATAAATTATTCAGTCTCCAGTAATTTGTTATAGCAACAGACAACAGACTAAGACAGTAAGAAAAACATGATACCAAACAATGAATTACTATTCTGTACTACATCTCAAGAAAAGTAAAAAACTTTACTTACAGATAATTGATGTGAAATATTATCATAGTTATCCTGGGGATGCAGAAGAAATAAAGCAACACATAGCTCAGATTTTACCTTCACTATAATAGCACCTGGTACATATAGCTTATATTCTATGTTTTTACTTTTGTTTCCCCTGTTGTCTTTAAGTAATTCGTAATTCTATGTATATTTGGTGTCTAGCACCTTGCCTGGTACTCGTATCAGTGTTCATTCATTTGTTTACTGATTGGATGTAAAAACATGTATTGTGAGCTTTCTTTATGGCAAGTGCTCTGCTTAGCACCATGATAAACAGTAAAGAAAATCCAAATTATTTTGGGTCTTAAAACTCATCAACTCACACCTAAATATATCTTTATGTGATGAATAGTATAGGAAAGACAAACTGAGCCACCAAGCTGGAGGAACCTTAAGCTCCCTCTGCTTGCTTCCTAGTCTTGGGCAGGGCTGTTAGGCTGAGGATAAGAGGTGAAGGTAGCCAGTTTACAAGCTAGGTATACCAGTACTGCCATGACCAAGAAGGAGAGCAATATTGGGATGAAGTGAGCTGCCAAGTAAAGTCAGAGAGGTAGGCTGGCCCAATCGTATCTTGTACACCATGATAAGGAGTTGAGATTTTATCCTAAGAGCATAGTGAAGACTTAGAAGGTATTAAAATGGCAGAAAGCCAAGGGTTATACTTTTCTTAAAAATTAGTGACTATTACTAATACAGAATGAGCTCCATTTTGATATATTGGTACACACATATAACATATTTTGATTATTTTCATCCCCATTAGTCATCTCTTCCCTAACCCCCCTCCCATTCCTGATTCCCTTTCCCTTCTCTAAAAGTCTACTTTCTATCTTCCTGTTGGACAATGCTTTGAGGTACACTGATATTGTATTTTGGCTTGCACCAAAGATATAGGCTCTAGGATTCTGACCTTCTTGGTTCTCTTCTGTTCACACAACAGTTGCTTTTCCCAGAGTAGCCATCTTTCTGTGTCACTGTCACTGCCCACCAACTGAGATGTTTTTGTAAGGAACTGCGATGGAAAGTTGAAGCAATCACCTCATAAAATGGTTAAGGCAGAGTAAGTAAGGGGCATAATGCTGTTTGAGAGGCCCAACATCCTGAGGAGAGAGAGAACATCTGTTTCCTCTGCTCTCATTTAGGTCTTAAGCCTTTCTTCATATTGAAGAGGTTCCATAAACAAAACTAGAGATTACTGGCTGTTCCCACAAAAACTGTTTGTGTAATTGGAAGGCGTCTGTATAAGGGGGAGATCTTGGTGTTGGCAAATGGAATGAAAAATGTTCTATCCTGAGGTCTTGGGGTGCCAGAGGGCCAGGGCTGGATCCAAAGCTACATGAGATTGTCTTTCCTGAATTAATTTTATTCTTGAAGATGAGTCCTGAACTTGAGGAAGTGATCATAGCAGTGCTGCATCCCAGCCTCCACCTCAGACTTCTGATCAAATGCTGAGTACCTCCTGCCCAGTGTCTTCTCTCTGCCTAACTCTGGCTACTTCTTAAATTAGAGAAACATGGGTGGTTTATTTCCTGCAGGTGGCAGTACACGATTCTTGGCTTGCTCTTGTTTTGAAGAGTTTCTCTATCTTTCTCTGTCCTTCAATGAAAGTTTATTGAGAACTTCTAGTACCTTCCAGGGAATTCGAGTGATACTATATGGTTCTTTTGTACAATAAATCTCTTATAAACATTGCATCTATGCCTTGTAGGCACAGGCAAATTCTGCAACCTCTTCTCTAAAAAATGCCCTTCTCGCGCAGACAGCTATCACAAAAATAGCAGGATATATTATGGTAATCATCCTTGATTTCCTATTAACTTAATTGGAAGCCCTGTATAACTTACACTATCTTATTATGACTGATCTTATTGGATTCTGGTTTGTTAGATTGCTGTTTTGTATTGACTGATTTTATTCGAATCTGTTATGATTGATAGTATCAAGTCTAAGAGTATAGGCAACTACACTGAAGACAACAAGATTCATTAGGATACCCATTCTGGTTTGATTATTACCTGCTTTTGAAGTCTTATAATGTTTCCAATGTTTTGTTTTTATCAGTATTGTTATATACTGCTGAGACCTTGTAGATCACCTTGTATTGTGATTTTATATGACTTTTTCATTTCAGATTTTTCTAGGAATTTGTTTTGTTTTGTCTTGCTTTGTTTTGTTTTTCCCTCTAATACAGAAAGGATAGATATACATGTAGAGACTCATGCATGAGTAGAACTTATAAACAGTTTATGAGAACCAATTATATAACGCATGATGAAATGAACAAGTACTTTGAAAAAAAAGAGACACTAAGGTACCCAGTGCTGATTCTGTAGCGTCATGATGTGAAATCCAGCAATACTATCATTCTTTGTTCAGAATGATTTTAGCCTGTTTTGTTTTGTTTAAGTTCAACATACATGAAGGCATGGACAGCTATTTTGAAGAGAATGAGAGACACTATGACAGCCATTGTTGGCTTCCCTATTGTCTGGTCTTGAAGATCTAAAACACCTTCCTCATCCTGTTCAGATCAGTTCTATACTATGTTGTTTCATGTGAATTCTCTGTATGTGAAGATATGGACAAATATTTGGAAGAAAACAAGAGACAATAGGATAGATAGTGAAGATCTCTGATTGTCTTGCTTTGAAATTTATGTCTCTTACATTGCTTTCTTGTGTTCTGTTTTGTTGTGTTTAATTTTACCCTCTTTAAAATAAAAAAAAATGCCCTTCTCTTTGACTACCATATTTATGGAATGTGACCCTTGTCTTCCTGCTCAAAGCTAATTGGACAAGATGTGGACATGTGACTTTACTGGAGCCAATGAGATTCTCTGCCCTGAAAGCTTGAAATGGAGATTCAGAGATGTCAGCCTATCCCAGCTGGCTGTTAAAATCAAAGATATGTAAACCCTAGATCTGTGTTGTTCCATACAGCAGCCACTAAACACTGATCCCCCCCATCCCAGTCTATTTTATTTCATGGAGAAAAAGAACAAAAAAAGAAAAAAACCTGAAACAAAATTTAAAAACATGTCAATCAGGGAGTAACAATGGTACATACATTGCGAATTGTCATCCCCAAATCATTCACCCAGAGCACAAGAAATCTGCATTCAACTGTCTGAACAATACCAGTGCAAATCTTTATCTTCAGTGAACTAGAGAAATCAGTAGTATAACTATCTTAACTATTTTTTATACACAAACACATACACATATACATATATTGTTTCTTTCAGCTTCTCACACTAATGAGACAATATGAGGTAAACATTGATTTTTTTAAATTTTATTTTAAAGAGAATAAAACAAAAGAGGGCAGTACAGAGCAGATCAAAACAGGACAACATAGGCAACACAGTACTCTACGTTAAGACAACTGGACATTAACAGTAGCTATCAAAATATCTCTTTCTCTGCTATAGTTGAGCATAGTTTCAAATACAATAATATCAAACATAACAAAATAGTATAAAGCCATTCAAAGAGTGAAAGAATTACAGGGTTTTCTGAACCGAATAACAGAAAATGATCAATGGGTACTATAATATCTCATTTTCAACAGAAAAATTTTGTTTAAACTATCACACATATTCAAATCCCAATAAGACACAATGTGATAGATAGAACCAATGGTAGTATAAGAATAGAAACATGGTAGGACTTCTAAGAAGGATGATATTAAATCAGCAATAGCTGTCATAATGTTTTGTTTTCTTCAAAACAGCTGTTCATATCATCACACGTGATATAGTCAAGCAAAACAGAATAAAACCATTCCAACTGATGAATGAAAACATTGAAAGGCTTCAAAGCTATGAGATGGGGACTCATGCTTACCATAAAATCTTATATAATCTTACCAACGCTCATACTAGGGAGACTATATGGTATTTACACATGTCAGGTTGGTTTATTTTGCTTATGAGTATGGTCTCAAGTTGTGTCCATTTATTTATAAATATCTCAATGTGATCATTCTTTATAGCTGAGTAGTACTCCATTGTATAAAAATGCCACAACTTTTTTATCCATTCCTCAGTTGATGGGCACTTAAGTTGTTTCCAAGATCTGGATATTACAAATTGTGCTGCTAAAAACATGGGTGCACATATATCACTGTGGTATGATGTTTTCAGTTCTTCTGGAAATATGCCCAGAAGTGGAATAGCTGGGTCAAATGGGACTTCCAAACCCAGCTTTTTGAGGAATCTCCAGACTGACCTCCACAGTGGTTGCATGAGTCTACACTCCCAGCATCAGTGCAGAAGAGTTCCTTTTTCCCCACAGCCTCTCCAACACTTGTTGTTGGTAGTGTTTTCTATCCTGGCCATTCTTTCTGGAGTGAGATGGAATCTCAGTGTGGTTTTAATTTGCATTTCTCTCATGACTAATGATGATGAACATTTCTTCATGTATTTATTTGCCATTCGTATTTCTTCATCTGAGAACTGTGTAT
>PVJX010002609.1:0-124854 GCA_004027295.1 Dolichotis patagonum | reverse complement strand
CCAACCTGAGGTCCTGGTGCTTCAGCCTCCCTGAGTGCTGGGATTACAGGTATGGACCACCCCAAATAACTTAAAATGCACAGTAAATTAAAACCAGAGTTAATAATGGAAAATGCCATCGAGCTTAGCAAATCCATGGAACACCAGCAGTGTCTCCCGACTACTGTAGGGTAAAAGCATAATACAGATCCATAAGGCCCGGACTCCCAGCACTGCTAAGTCCTATACGGGAACTGAGCACATTAGGGGCATAAGTGCTTTTTATTTCTTATTGCACCTGAATATTTTAACTTTGGAAAAGAAAGAAATATATAGGAAATGAACAGCTAGTGATACAGATGGCAGAGAATCTGCTCTTCTGGACTCTGACTCTTAACATCAGAATGATGAACTCTTGGCAAGGGAAGCAAGCTTTTTCTAAACACCAACACACACACATGCATGCACACACACAGAGAGAGAAAGAGAGAGAGAGAGAGAGCGCGCGAAGGCATGAAACACAAAGACTTCAAAAGCTTTGATATTAAGACACGGAGTGGGAGTAATGGCTGATACTGTGGAGCACCGATAATGTGACCATGAATGGAGAAAAACACAGGAACAATGAAGTGATAAAGAGTGGGACTGGAGAAGCGGTTTCCTCAACCAGAGGAAAGTTAATAGACGACTCCTAGACATTCCACTTCATTACAAACAAAAACTCCCAGTGTAAGACGGTGGAGCAACAAAAACAACAGGGTCACTCTTCCTAGGAATTTAAGATTTATTACCAAAAAACACAGCTTGCTTTTTTTTTATGCTACATTCTAAACTTCTCTCTAATCCATTCCCTCACGGAAGTAGATAAAACATTCCCAGCCATTACATTAGGGTGTCACCTGAACCTGCTCCCTTGTCCAGCACAAGGCTACAGGACAGGCATGACGCAGGTCACACGCAAGGCTTTCGGGAACCCTTACAAATGTTACTTTGGGTTTCCAAATGAGTTTTACATTCAGATGATGATCTATCATGCATGCTGCCTGCTGAGAGAACGTGTAGAGATGCTAAAGGTTTTCTTTTCAATCATTTTGACTACAAGACAGTAGCGCTCACAGATCTATTAATAGAACTGGCATTTATTTATTCATTCTGGGGTTTTTCCCAAGACAGGGTCCCACTATTTAGTTAGACTGGCCTTGAATTTGGAATGAGTCTCTCACTTTAGCCTTCTCAGTGCTGGGATTACAGGCATGAGCCATCACACCCATCAAGAACTGGCATTTTAAATATGATTTTAAGAACTAGACAAGGTAGCACATGCCTCTAATCCTAGAATTTGGGAAGCTGAGGCAAAGAGAGTTCAAGGCCAGTTTGGAAATTGTAGTGAGAACCCATCTCAAGCAAACTAACAAACAAACCAAATAAATATAACAATATTATTTTAAGGAGTGGTCTTAATGTCAAATGTATATTTTATCAACATATAAAGTATGATTTATTGTGGAAAAAAAAGATTCCAGGCTACTGCTTAGACTCGATTTCAAGTGCTATACGGAAACAAAATGACAGGGCCGGGGATTTAGTTTAGCAGGCACAAGCGTCTGCCTGGTAAGCGCAAGGTTATGAGTTCAATTCCCGGTACCAAAAAAAAAAAAAAGAAAGAAACAGAATGACCAACAATATAAAAATGCACAAAGGAAACATCGGCTAACAGCCAGCAATGCCATACTTTATTTCTATTTTTGGTATGTATTTGAGGAATCAGAAAGCTTACCTTCCAAAGCCAGGTTTGTAAGCTACCATGAAACAAAATCCATTTTGGGTCCACAAAGTTCTTAATGTTAAAGAAACAAATAAAAACTTGAGGTGGGCTTAGGGGTAGAATGCGTGCCTGGCATACACAAGGTCCTGAGTTCTAACCCAGGCACTGCTAAACAACACAGAATTTTATAGGAAAAGTCTCAAATGCTAATAGGTCTCTATCATCACTCAAGGATTTAGAAAGTCAAAGGAACACAAGACCGTTGAGGGGCAAGTCTCTCGAGAAAGGACGTGACAGAGCAATGCATATGCACAGGGCGAGGGGTCTGCAGGAAGCCTGAGATGTCTGAGGGGCTGTGCGCCTGGGTAAGACCAGCACCCCCACCTGAGGGATTCGGAGAAGCTGGAGGATCTGCACTGGGGTCCCAGCAACAGCCTCGCACAGTGAGTAATAAGCACCTGGGCTGGATTGGAGAGATGGGATGAAATTAGATTGCCACAGGAAAAATTAAGAAAGCATGGTAATGGAGTGGTTCCACAGTGAGACGATCCCGTGTCCCCGAGCCAGCAAGGCTCATGAGAGAAATCACATCATCATCATCATCATCAATGCATCATCAATCAATCGACGCACGCGTGCTGCAGCCCACACTTCAGTGCATCTTTCCTCTGGCGAGACTCGGGCTCATCACCACCCTGAGTTCCTGCGATCCTATCCTACAAGCCTTATAGCATAAGGGATCTCCTTGTCACTGACACTGCCACTTGCTTTCCCTTCCCCACTAAGCTGCTGTCAACTCCATGGCCAATCATATCCTTTTGTTTGAAATTCTTCAGACACTTTTAAATGTCTTTACGAAAAAATACAAATAAATTTGGCAACCTGCAGTCCGCTCACTGCATACATCTTAAATCTCACTCACTGTACGCTCACAGGCACCACACACCCGAAGGCGAGGAGCACCAGCAACTACGGACATGGTCCCAGGCCACAGGACCCTGACGTCACCTCTGCACTCAGCTGAAGACCCTCAATCAATTGACCTTGACTCATGTATGTCCTCCTCTTGGGACCCCTTCTCCCTTAGTCCCTCCCACTGTACCCTAATTCTACAGATGCTATGCAGGGGCCCAGCCTTCAGTGCCATGACCCTGTGTACCATAATGTGGCGGAATTACTGAGGCTCAATCATCTACTGCTCCTTAAGAGCTTACACCCCAAACATCAGATTGTAGGAGCCAGGACTCATGAAGACACACTTAAGTACTTCACGGTGGCTGGCTTGCAATAGGCTTTCTCACTTGGAAGTGTGTTCAATAGCCTCAAAAAACAAACAAGCAAGCAAACAAAACACAGCACTGAGAATCAGAAAATATGGATTCCAAGCATTCAGCACTTAAGTAGAATCTTGGTCAAATATTTAAATACTTTTCCCTCTAGAAATGCTTATAAATGAGGCTCCTATAATCGACACACTTTAGATACGATTCTTTTCATTTTTAGTTACTTTTCATCCAGAAACAGAAATTTAGGGAAGACCTTTAGCTGCTTCACATATACACCCCTATACCTCACTCAGAAATTTCCTAAAAATTAACCAAATCTCTTTTTCTTAAACTGTAGATTTGAGGACACAAATTGGTATAAAATTACAGGATCCATTATTCTTTTTCCTACCATTTCAAAACGAATATTTTATACACCAACTTCCAATTATCCATTAAAATGCATTAAATAAAGGAAATAGTTTACAAGGTACTTTGACTTTGAAATCCATATCCTGAATTCTTTCACAGTAGATTTGCTGTAATTTAATAGGTTCTGGTTATGATAAAATTAAACAGCTTGCATTATTTTTGCTCAAATAGATGATGACTAGAAGTAGGCACAATCTGAGCTATCAAATGGAATATGCTAAGAACAAAATTCCCCTCATTAATATAAGTTTAGTGCCTTCAAATCTCCTACTTCAAACCTAAAATTTGCATGTTTTAAAGCAATGCTTTCTTTTATCTTCTAAGAGTACTATACAAAAATATGGCAAACTACTCAAAAGTAATGCCTCTGTGCTTTGAAGCCTTAACATTTTTCCCATCTTAAAGTTATGAACCTGATATATTTTTAAATCAATACACACAACTAATAGGAGATATTTGCATCAGCTGTGTTTCCTCTCTACAACTCCCCCAAAAAGCTGTTACCAAATTAGGAACAGGATTTAAGATATCTGGCAACATTTTAATTATGAAAAAAAAAAAAACTGGACTATGCATTTTTAAAAGGAAACAAAGCGATGTTATTGCATGTGTTTTTGGTAGCTACTGTGAGTGACTCATTCTGGGAGATGCAGTGGCCACGTGCTGAGAGCCAGGCTGCAGAGGCCATTTGCATAGAAGCAGCAGCAGATTGTAGATGCCCTGACCTGTCAAACACAGGTAGGGCCTCGGAGATAATGGGTCCCAGAATACAAAGCTCCGTCTTGATCCAGACAGACACACACAACATGGAGAGGCCAGATGGATTAAATGGGAGACAAAAACGCTGGCTTCTGCCATCTCCGCGGGAAGAACGTAAGTGCTATAGGAGATGACAGATACCAGATACCACATGGATCTCACCCCAGCCTCCTGGCCCCCGGTGCTGTGCCTGTGGCATGACTTCAGCACTGCAGAGAAGAGGCAAGCCTGTTCAGAGCCATGAAATCCTCCCCAGGGAAGGGCTCGCCCAGCTGACACGGGCGATCAACCATGCTCTGTAGGCGTCTACCTTGGAAAGAGGAGCGGGCCGTGGGAGAGAGGAAAATGAAAGACGGGGTTCGGCCAACCATCCTCAATCCCTCTGACAGTAGCTTACAGCCCACGCCCCTCCCTGGCACTGGCAGAGGGCACAACAAACTGTGGGACACCCTCTCTGCTAGGATGATGGTCCACCTATCAGAGCAGTGCTCGGTGGTGACACATTTGATTTCACCAGGTGGCTGGAGCCAAGCCATGTATTAGAAAAGAAAGGATTTTCTGCCCCCAGACTCACGGGGCACAGACGAGGGAGGACAAGCCACTCACAAACGCAGGCCTGACAAGCCTTTCATTTTAGTCAGATGAAAATGTGACAGGCTTGTGGCCACCAGTGGTACAGCCACCCTTGATTGATTTTTTTTTTCCTAAGCAAAACAAAGAGCTTGCTGGCATCATTAGTATATGCCAGATGCAAGTGAGAAGCCACAGATCCAGTTAAATGTCCCTGTCATCCTGCACCTCACACTGGAAGGCTCTCTCTGTCCCCAACCTTTCTGCACACTGGAAACAGTCACCCACTAACTGATCTGAGCCTCTTGGAACCTGTGCTTTGCAAGCCCCATGCCTGGTGATGCAGGATCAGAACAGACACAGGGGTATCCTGCATGGGTCTCAGAGGAGGTAAGTGAGAGGACAGCAGGCAGGATGGTGACCGGCTAAGACAGTGATGGCGGCCCTTTTAGAGACTTCAGTGACACACATAGTCCTCTGTGACGTGTGTGCTAGAGGGTCGCCACCCTGGGCTATGTCAGCGGGGTGGTAAAACACTGGGACCTCAAAATCCATCTACACCATCTAAGCCAGAGCTTGTTAAACATTCTCTCCAAAGTAGCAAAGCATCCATTTTAAAATCTAAAATCTGCAAAGAATCCAGCATCATAAAGTGATTCACGTAGGAACTGTGGGAGCAGAGGAGCAGACAGCAAGAAGGGGGTGAAATGGGAGGCCCTCTCCTGACCAGAGGTCAAACGCAATTTGAAAATCAATGTTCTGTATTGTTCTGTCCACAACTTCAGTTTTACAAATGAGGAAATTAAAGCTCAAGGGGTTTTAGTTCCTCCCAAACTGGACCAGCGTGGGAGCCCTCCAGGTAACACCCCTCAGGACTCTTCCACCTTCAGAACAGTCTAGACCACTGCACCGCATGCCCTGGATGCTTACGACAGTCCCTTTTCTTAGAGCCAAAGCTCAGCAGCCTGGTCTGAGAATTAATATTCAAGACGGGACTCAGAAAACTATAGATGTCTATGGGGTAGGTGTGGCCTATTAGGGAATCTGCCACTGTCTGCCCCCATCCGTTTTTTTTTTTGTTTTTTTTGTTTTTCTTTTTTTTTTTGAGACAGGGTCTCACAGTTTGAGGCTGGCCTCAAAATTGCAACAATCTTCCTACCTCAGCCTTCCCAAGAGCTGGGATTACAAGCATCCCTACAACACCTGCTTCTTTCTGCTTCTTGGCTCATGATATATGCAGTCTGCTCTGTCACACACCTCTTTCCCCTACCGTCCTGCATCCTTATCAGAGGCTCACAGCAATCTGGCTGACCTATGCGGGACTAGAACTCCAGAACCATGAACTGAATAACTTTTCCTGTTTAGCAATTCACCGCCTCTGATATTTGGTTACAGTATCACGAGGCCAACACAAGAACGTACCTTCTACTCATATGTATTCCATGTCCTGTTGCATTTGAAATGAGTGACACATTATATGAGTAAACTGAAATTTATACAGGATTCAAGAACACTTTCACCAGAATAAGACAAATGCTCAGAAGCACCATAAATTATATAGGCTTAAAAATAATATGATGAGACGAACACTATACATTTTATTAATTATACAACCAGGACACAGAAATAAAATCTATTAGTTGTCAAATAAACTGGCTAGCATGGCAAGGAACCACTATTACGATGAGAGAAACGTAACAGGGCCAAAAGCTCGTATGACTCAGGCTCTTGGAGCCTGGGCTTGGCAGCTAAACTAGGAAATATGTTTTATTCTGTCAAGAACATGCTGCATATATTTGACATCACCAGCTCATTATAATGAAAAAACTGTCCCAATTTAGTTGGAGAAAATTGGGTGAGGAGGAACCCAGCAGCCTTCTCCCTAGGTTGTGTTTTGTATATTATTTTATGGCCAAAGTAGTCATGTTCCTGAACACGTTCAGGTTATAGGCAGAAATTATGTAATCTGGTCTTACATCTCCAAATATATTCCCTTTACTTAAAACTCTTCTTCTACAACACAATGTGATATACATAATCTCTCCGACATGTTAAAATGCAATCATTTACTATCCACATGTAATTATTTCTAGTTTGTGCTTGAACTTTGAGCCATGGGGGCCTTTTCTTTAAGAAACAGGTGTCACAGAGGTTAAAAATTAAAATAGAAATTAGTAGTTATGAGTAATATATGTTAATAGTTTTTACCATTAGGATTCCTAAATCCTTTCTTACTGAAGTAAATATATTAGGGTTTTTCCATTTTTAAAAGTAGGCATTCATCTAGTTTTATAAAATGCTTAAAGATAGCTCCCCTGAAGCATATATTTGTACCAGATTATACATATAACTTTTTTCCTCACTGAACCATGGAAATACATATTGTTCAGAAAGGGGAGAGTGAAAAAAAAAAAAGAAATATATATTGTTCACTCAAATTTATCTTTGACTTTCAATCAGTTTGGGTTGAAATATTTTGTCATCTGAGCTAGGTATGGTGGCACTGGCTATAATCCTGTCTATAACGCCAGCATTCTGGAAGACTGAAGCAGGAAGGTTACAAGTTCAAGGTCACTCAGCCTCTACAATTTAGTCATTCAATCAGACCCTGTCTCAAATTGTTTTAAAAAGGAGGTACAGAACTGGGGGTGTATCTCAGTGCAAAGGCCTAGAGCTCAACCTCCAATACTGTGGAAGGAAGGAAGGAAAGAAAGAGGGAAGGAAGGAAATATTTTGTAATCTGGAAATAACATGAACAAATATATCCGACTTATTCAAAGAAATCGAGCAATTTCTAAAATACAACAAAAAATTACATCTGTAAGATCATAAATTATCACATGTATTCATTATTTACATCACCTTACAAACATTATATAGCAGTGGTTTCAAACATTTTGGTCTCCAAATATCATTTTGGAATGTAGATTATATCTATTAATATATAATGAATTAAAACTGATGAAGTTTTAAAATATAACTGAGAAACAAGTTTCATAGTTACATAAATTAGTTTCATTTAAAATAAACCTGTATTTTCCAAGAATATTTTGTGAGAACAATGACAGTGTTTTACTTTTTTAAAATATTTACTTTAATACTTGCTGAAAAAAGATAGATTCTCCTATCTTCCGCTTCTGCATTCAGCCTAATGGAGTATCACACAGCATGTGCCCTCTAGAAAACCTCAATGTATATTTGTGAGAGAACAGAAGGAAAAGGGCAAATAGTATCTTCTTACGGAAACACTTTGGACCTCACAGATCTCCCAGAACAATGCAGGGAACTCCAGAGGGTTACCTGGCACACACTTTAAGAACCACTGATCTACAAAAGCATCGGGCATCCGTGCCCTCTCCGCCGTCGTGGACTTACAGGTCTCCATGCCTTCATCGTCGTCGTCCACCACGGGCTTATCATAGGACTTGTCGATGGCAGCGCGGAAGCTCTCATTGCAGCCTCTTCCTCTGATGATCCGTGGCCGCGGCCGATGGAAGGGGATGTCTCCGTTCAGGGTCACCTCAGCAACCGCCGTCTGTAGACTCTCTAGGGAACTTGACTTCTTCAGACCCAGGGAGGGCCCCACATCTCTGCTAGGGGAACCTTGGAGGTTTAACATAAAAAAAGATGAGAACATTAGTGAGAGGAAAGTGGAAATTGCACACCTGAGTGTCTATATGCGGTGGGAAACTTCAGGGACATAAGCTATTTCCTCAGTGATGCGTGCTACAGTGTGCATGGAAAATATATAAAGAACAAATAATCATTCTTAATTTTTATTCTTCCCAAATTTGTACTAGACTTTGTCTCTCTAGTTCCAGTAGGAAAACTCTTACATTCCAGTTTCCATTTTATCTCAATAGATGAATTTTTCTATCATTTTCCTGCAAGTAATACAAATAATCCAAAAGAATCAGAATAACCAAGAAATCTCACTGAACATACAGAGATTGAAAGAAGGCAAGGGTAAACAAGCCACAGTACGCTTTTCAACTTAACGGAAACCATTTTCTGGCTGTGTCAAATATTTTATAGCAGAAGCCTGAAATATACACTGAGACAGTTTTAAAATAAACTTTACTAAAAACAGTGCGCTTCCTTGCATCTCTTTCTTGGGACATCTGCAGACCCACAACTCTGCATAATCGGTGCATGAGGGCTGTTGGTCACCAGTACAGTGAGGACAACCCAGTTCCAGTTAGAAACCTAATTCTGGGAAAGGAGCCCTCCCTGGAAAAGCACTACAAAATTGGAATGGAAACAAGGACCTGCGAGCCCTGTCCCAGAAATAGTAGCGTGTTGAAAGGGCTTGATGCTAGTCCTCACACCTCTGGGCCTGGAATAACACCTGTCTGAAAAACAGGTGAGGGGCAGAAGACTTAGCAATTAACGAGAAAAATTCTCCAGGATAGCAAGGGAAAACTCAGTGAATTCAAAATCTGGCTCTATTCCTTGAAGATCCTGGGCAGAAAGGCCTGAGATAATACCAATAGTACCAAGTTTAGAAGGCAATCAAAACTGATTTCTGTAACCAAGAAAGACAGCCTCATCCATCATTCCTGACCTGGCACTCAAAGCTACACTAATTTAGCCTTCCACGGCAGAAAGGCCGGCTCGGCACTGCCACCTGGGCAAGCCAGGCTGAGGAACTGGCGTCTCACTTACCCTGTTAAAAAGACAGATGAAAAAAGATGAGAAGGTAGAAAAACTAAATAATTTATCTCTACATGGGGTCATCAGCCCATATGTTGATCAATAATTAAGTAGTAGCTGTGTCATGTTATTACCTAGAAGACAAATAGTTGTGACACGGGCTTTCCATAGCTCCAAGTAGAAAATGGAATGAAAATTAAATCAAGAGAGTCAAAACAAGAGTTGTTTTTTTAAGATTCACTTATGTTACAACTTTCACCTAATTTTTTTTTTTTTTTTTGTACCAGGAATCAAACTCATGACCTTGTGCTTGCCAGGCAGGTGCTGAGTCCTGAGTCACAGCCTCCAACCTCTTTACCTAATTTTCACAATGGGGTAGCAAGATTTAAGATAGAATATGTTTGTTACAATATGGTAGAATGGCAGATATCACACTCTAAAGACAAAATAATGTTCCATAGATGATCATGTTCAGGAGAAATGAGGAAGCATCTAAGGGTTCTCGATGGAGGTCTGCATACATTTTGTTGTTTATTTTATGACGAAAGTTCACGTGAGATATTTCTGTCAAGATTACTCACTTTCCATCTTCATGGCATTATGATGTTTGACAGGTATATTTTTCAAATGTCTCACAGAAGGTATGATTACAGGCAAAAATGATTTTTTTTTCTAAAGAACCAGATGAAAAGTAAGAAATTAAGGAGTAAGAAAGAGTATTTGTAAGCAGGGATATTTACCTTTATACTCCCTGGAATTAGCATTGAGAAAATCCTTTCGGAATAAACTATGATATCAACTTTCATAATTTACCAGCTGTATTTGGATTCTATAAAACATGTATTAGGTAAATATTTGGTATTTTCTTGGGTTTGTCAGGGATACGTATGAATGCATGTGTGTGTATATGTGTGTGTGTGTGTGTGTGTGTGTGTGTGTGTGTGTGTGTATGAATATACGCATCTCCAATTAAGATTTCATGTTCGTGGTAAGAAATATGGTAAAAAATACCATTTATTACATATATTAAGCTTTTTATCAAGAAGTTATTGGGATTTTACTGAACGTACTCAGAACAATAAAATTTTCCATAATGAATTTCAGAAACAGCATGAGTATTTGGTAAAACTGACTGTCCCTCAGTGTAAACAGGCAAATCTATAAAGTAAAAGAATGTTGAAAGTACCCTACAGTTAAGTGAGCAGCAATGATTTTATAAACAGAGCTGGTAGCAAAGTGTAGCTCAGTGGTAAAGAATGCACAAGGCCTGAGGTGAATACTTAATCTCCCTCATCCTGCAAAAATTAGTTTTATTCAGAGCTTTACCTGTCTACTATTTTCCCTAAATTCCTAACAATGCACTGTAACATTTTAGGAAAATGAACCCAACACCCAACATTGACAATTATCAACATTTACTAGTAATAAAAACTGGAACTGTCTTTTTAGTTTTATCTGTACAAAAAAAAAATCAGTTTTTGGTGTTTTGTTGTTGTTGTTGTTCTCTGTCTTTTTGAGACAAGGTCTTGCTATGCAGTTCAGGCTGGCCTGGCCTTGAGCTCACTTGGTAGCCCAGGCTGGTCTCGAACTTACAACAGTCTTTTGCCTCAGTCTCCAGATCAGTATCTTTTATTTTCATTTTAAATCAGTACTGCAAAACTCTTACACAAACTTTTTAGACTTTGAGTATACTTTGGTTACTTCTTTGTATTTTGAGGATTAAACTATTAAACACTAATTTTCTTTCTGTTTTCTTTTTTCCCCAGCAATTTAAGATCCTTAAACCTGGGAGTAAGGAGTAAATCACAATCATATCCCTTCCCCCAAGGTCTAATTTTGTTAGTTTGTGGGGCTGGGGATCGAGCCCAGGGCCTTGCACAGAGCTACAGCCCCAGGCTTAAGACCTGTATCCTTCTTCCTACCTCCTACTGCCCTCTCGCCAAAGCAAAGACACATACAGGGCAGGACATCTTCAGCAAGGGACAAAAAGAAATCAGACATCATTTTCATCATGACAGCTTGATGTCAAGACAAGTAAATATGCTAAAATGTAGCCATGACTTGTCCAAACAAGCCTGGGACTAAACTGTAAAATCACAGTAATCCTGAAAATTCAATTAAGATTAAGAAGGAATAATAACTGAAAATATGTTCACTGTGTAATATTGGGTGGTGAGAAGCTAGTTCAGATATTTATTGATACAGATTTAAAACCAGCAAACTTTTTGAGTGCCAAAAACATCTGGTATAGATGTTTTTCTACGTAATAAGTGTTTTGTCCCAAGATTTTCCAATTTAATTTGGTAGGATAGATTGCCAAAATATATCTTTTGTATCTAAGGTTTAACATTTTAAAACAGAAAAATATGTGGTCTGATTCGATTATCAAATCTGCTTATTTGCCATGTGAGTTATATAATTCAGTTAAAGACTGAATACCATTACTTTTTAACTTACATGAAATTGTTCTTTTTCTTGTTGCAGCTTTGATCTGATTACATGAAGCACTGTCCTTTGTTTGGCTCAACAGGCATAGTATAGAAGCCATGTCCTGGGACCAAGGATCGAACTTACCACCCCGTGCTTACAAGGCAGGCACTTGTGCCACTCAGCTAAATCCCCAGCCTACAAGCCATGTTCTTCAACGTAAGCAGTTCGATTTAGCTTTTAGAATGATTAAGATAGGAGTTATTTCTTTAAAAACACTACTATTAATTTCAAAAACAATTTCCTATTTTGTATATGTAAACTATCAAATAATTTCCTTCTTTACTACCACTTCAGAATTTCAGTGAACTGCATGTTTGATAAGACAAACAACTAATTAGTATGGGCCAAGGCTACAGCTGACGGTCTTACAACACAATTCATCTTACAATTTATTGGATTTAATTTTTATAATCTATCTTTTACTCTACAGAACATGCTAACCTCAACCATGTCCACCATAATCTTTAAATATGTATGTGGGGTACACACTTTTTCAAGCAGGCTAAAACTAATTACTATACAAGTTAAAGCAATTAATGAAAGCTAATTGGTGCTAAGTAACATAACTATATTATCTGGATCTATAATAATTGAAACAATTCTAAACTTACAATAATAAATCACAATGTTCAATTGTACAAAGCATATTAAACTATATGTAAAGATTGTCCTCCAATTAATCATAGAATAACACAAAAAATAAAATTCACTAGAGTGCAAAATCCAGTGCAAACCAATGCACTGTTTCTGTGAAATGATTTACCAACATTTTAAAAGCAATGAATTTTTTTAAAGGTTCGAAAGTAAACATATGCCAGTCATATACTTTAATCCAATTTCAGGTTCAATTTGAATGCATTACAGCATCTGAAAAAGAACCAAGGTTTTCTTAGTGATCTAGGTAGCAGTACCGGTTATCCACCTGGAAAATGTTTATATTGGCAATCTTATCTTTCAGATCACAATTACCACTTTAAGAATGAGATATAAACTAGACATTAGTGGATTAAAAACTGAATAGTCTAACAGTGTTCTGTGTCCCAGGGCATACAGGTTGTCTTTAAGACAGTGGATGTTAATATGTGAGTTGTTTTCCAAACTAAAATCTCAGTACTCAGATTTAATTGCAGCATTGGCACTTTGTGATCAATAAGTGAGTATTGGGTTGCATTTGGTCTCTAAAAGGTTTGTCATCACTGGTCTACAATAAGAGATCATGTTTCCAGGATTGTGCTTTCTTCTTTAAGTGACAGAAATATTCCTATACAAGTATAATTAAGAAAACCAAAGCAGTTTTTAACTTTTGTGGGGCACTCTATTGTGTGTCCATTAGTATACACCACTGATAAAGTTTTCCTAATAGAAAATTTTTCTGTTCTTGTACAATTTGATTTCACACAATGAAAACATCTGTGCAAGACTGGAATACTTATGTTTACATGCAATATGATTGGCAGCTCTGTAATTGTGATAAGCTCCTTGGACCACGGTTTCTATGGCAACAGTCTCCGCTGTCCATTCTTACCTGCTTTCTGGTCATCCACTGTATTGAGTTTAGTCTCGTCAGCTACTGTTAAAAGGTAAATGTATAATGGTTAGCCCAGTTAGTTCCCCGGCCCAACATGCTTCAATCAATCGCAGATCTTTACAGTTAGGTGACAATCCTTAGATACTATGTCATGCAAATAATACAAAATATCAAGCAAACATCCATAATCAAAAATAAAAGGAGAGGGGAAAAAAAGCAGTGCCTCCATGCAATATGCCAGTCATTTCATTTCACAGACATGTGTGTTATTTGTATGTTAGCATATCATAATTAGCCAAGGCTAGGCATCACCACATTTTCTTATGTGCCTATGACAAATTAATGCTTTTAGTCTTGAATTACAAACAGCCACCACAGAACAGCATAAGTTACAGTTGATTAACAAAGTGTTTTAAAAAATCAGTTTACAGATACAATTAATTATTTTACTTTTTCTCTTTTGGGTGGATCTGGATTTAGAGAGAGACACTACCTGATTGATGTCTGATTGAAAAATTATGATTATTTTCCTCCTCTCATTTGTTTCCAAATAGCTTCTATGATAAATATTCTCTCAAATTATTAATTTTATTAAGTGCTTTAGTTATAAAAACAGAGGTTCTGATAAACAAACCTTAAAGAACAGCAATGAAAGGAAGGTATCATAAACCAAATTCTAGACATGGATTGAGATAATGATTTCTCTCCAAAACTTTGCCTTCTAGTTCAAAAATCCCAGAACAAATCAAATGTAATTCCAATGAAATGCTTTTTACATAGCATAAAACATTTCAGGTTATAAAATAAAGATACATGAATATAGCATGATATTCACATGTGTTTGTTTCCTTTCTCATAAGAAAACATATTACCATATTGCATATTCTATAAACATGCCATGTATGAGTAGTATAGTTATCTCAAACTCAGAGAAAAACTAATTTGCCAAATTGTCACATTTCACATTTGTTTCCTCCAGTGCTCAACGCAAACACACATGTGTTTGTGATCATCAATTTTATCCTAAAAAGCATCTAAACCTTATTTAGATAAAGATTCATGGAGATTGTACTCACTACCTAAATCCATGCTTTTTGATTTTCGTGTTTTAACGAAATCCAATTGACTGGCATCTGAAAACTGCTTTGTGCGTTTTTCTGACATACTCTGGCGTCCAAATCCTTCCCGCTGAAATGCTAGAACTGGATCCACGTCGGGACTCAAAGAGCTGGTGATAAGAGAAAGACAAATGTACAGCATTTACTAAGAAAGCAGACACCCAATTTAGAAAAGCTACAACATTCTGTGAGAATATGCATCCATGTGTATTCTTCAAAAATTTTTTAAACTAAATTATAGATGCAGTTTATTTCTCTTTAAATCCAAGATTAATTTAACATTCGGAGCAACACTATCCACACGTGAATTTTTTGTTTCTCTTCTTCCCTCACTGGGTCTCTTCACCCCCTTTGACGAAACGTTATTTGTACGTGACAGCTATAAACCAAGCGCTGGGGACTCATGCAGAGGGAAAGCACTGTTAGCACCCTCAAGGCCCTGGGTTTGATCCCCAGCTCTGAAAAAATAAACACGTAAATAAATGAAAAAGTGAATCTGTCAAACACTAGAAGCACTGAATATCTAAGGAAACCAGGCATAAATTATATACATGTACTAGAAGCAAGTAAGTGATCATTTAAATTGCCGCTGGACACCGGTTTCAAAAATCAAGTACCCTGGCTCTCTTACACATCTACAGCCCGTGTTTCAGAAAAGGAAATAAACAAACAAACAAAAAAACAAACGAAACACTTTCATGAGGATCTAGTTTCTCTGAAATAATTAATCAACTGAAGAAGAACTCAACCCGACCAATCTGCCTGGGAACCTATTTTGATTAAGGAGAAAGAGTTATAGTAGGCCAAAGTCAAAATAATAAAAAAGAAAAAATCCTTCAGCTCTACAAGCTCACAAGGAAAATACTAATGAGAAGTCTGAAACAGACGTTCAGACACACAGATGACAGAATTAGTAGCATATAAGCAAGTCAAAAAGGAGAGGACTAAATTTCGATGGCATTTGATTTGGGTGGCACCAATACAGTGGCAACAATACTGAAGATGACAAGGAAGCAATGGCCAATGGTCACAGGATGATGTCACCATGTCCAATGGATGTGGAGTATATAATTTATGTCTGGAGATAATGGAGAATCACTCCTATTTTGTAAAACTCTGCAAACATTTTGCTACCAGGCACTCTAAGCACAGTTCATGCTGTGATCACGCTTTTATCTGCTGCTGAATGCACTGGGTAAATGAATACAGCATCTCTCTGCTATGAGGGTGGAGCACCTCACCTAACTGACCAGGTCGGAGACCAGCCCTCCACAACCTGACAAACACTGAGGGTGTGCAGGGGCCCCTTCCACTCAGCCGAATTGATGACAGGTTGCCAGATGTTTCTGATGAAAGCAAGCTTCTCAAGAATAATATCATTTATGTTGTTAAAAAAGACAGTGATCAGTTTGGGGTATATGGCAAAAATTTAGCCAAAGCCTATCAGCATTTCAGAGGCTGTGCCAAAAGGGTTACAAGTTTGAGTCCTACCTGGGCAAGTTCAAAGATCCTGTCTCAAAATAAAATATAAGAAAGATGAGGATGTATCTAGGGGTAGAGACTACCTAGATTCAATTCCCAGAACTAAAATAAAAATAAAAATTTAGCTGCAATTTACTAGCAGGAAATGACAACTGGTTCTCAGAAGAGCTAAGCCAAAGGTTACAAAAAGCAGGACCCAGTGAGAAACCTCTGCCCTGAGGTTATGGTGCATGAGCTGTTTGGAGTCTACATTCCTCCGCATGCTCAACAAAGAGAACAGCTACCTCACCCATCTTTCAAAGCTCATGGGCGGATTCAAGGAGGTAAGGTGTGAGGCCTGCATAAACCTTACACCACGCAACAAAGTAAGTTACTACCAGATGGTGACTGTCTACTTCTTATCAAGGTAAGGTAAACCACAGCATCTTCAAAATCACATGAAGACAGTGGACAGTCCTCCTCCATCTTTCCCACAAGCAGGGTAGGGCCCAAGAGTAAAGTGTGCCAGGCACAAAAGGCTCAGACTTTAAGGAAGTGTCCCCTCTCGAGGTCACATGAGGATGGGGCCAAGGCCCTCAGTGCGGCCCCCAAGCCTCCTGGGGTTCATCCCAGGCCTGGCCCAGGAACACAAGGAGAGAAGACCACTGTGCAGAGGCTGGGAGTTCAGCCTAAGGTTAAAACAATTTTGTTTTATACTTTTAGAAAATACAATGTTCTACATTAGTCTCAATTTATTTGCGTTCTATATAAATCTTTTCATTTTAAATGTCGTCATTTTTCTCCGCAACTTTCAATAGATATGATGTCCCACGAAGGAGCAGAGCCAGGTTTGTCTTGAGCTGCTGGGTGCCCTTTTTGCACACTGCAGTTGATGCTTTGGTGCAGACAGCATTCGATTTCTACAGCATGTCAGGAAACAGTTTTAAAAGTGGAAAATTCAAACCCATACCATGAGAACTATGGCCCGATCCTGCAGCAACAAACTATAACATGCCTAAAGCAGTAACTCTGTGTTTGCTCGTTGGTACTAGGGAATGAGCATAGGGTCTTCACACTAAGCTACATCCCCAGCCTTTAAAAAACAAAACAACACAACACCTTAAATTCTGACACACGGGTCTTGCTAAATTGACCAAGCTAGGATTTCTCCTGCCTCAGCCTCTCAGAGTACCAAGGTTACAAACACACGACACTGTGCATGTGGCTCTCTTCAATCATTCTGCTGATCAATTTTTTTTTTTAATTTTGATGTCACGTAAATTTTAAAGTCTGATCTACAGGAAGGCATCGAGATTGTGGACAGAATGAATGTGAAACACAGCTTTCACAGAAATCACTGGCAAACATTTTTCAAAGAAATATAAAGCATCACTGCCAATGCTGCCTAACAACCCCATTTTGCATATTTTGAAACTAACTTTATATCCTCTGAACTTATGCTGCCATTAAAGTTAGAACTTGCTGATATACTCCCCCCACACACACCAAAAAAAAAAAAAAAAAATTGTTAATGTTCCCTAAATCAACTAATAGACTGGAAAAAAAGTATATTCTACTATTAACAAATTAGAAGCTTAGCCAATTGACATATTTAGCCTTTCACAATCATGCAGTGAACTGTAAACAGATACAATCGCAAATATTAAATGAGTTGGGGAGCTAATAAGTGTCTTAAAATAACTAAATATTCCTAAACTATCTTATAATTAATTCCTCCCTATCAAGATAACCATTTAAAAAGCAATTTCAGACACAACAAACAGTATACTAGGATATTAAACAAGTTAGACGGCAGGACTGACAGCTGATTCTTTGGAGAATGTAACCATATCCTGACCCCCAGCGTTATTAAAATTCCAGTTATTAATCCTATCTTATTGGCCTTTTGTTTTCCTAACATTTCCATCAAAGATGAGGGAGATACTGTCGGACTGGGGGGCTTACTCTCTCCGCGGTGATGCAGGACAGCTGTGGTGCTTGTTTGGATAACCCTTCGCTCCCTCGTATTCTCTCCTTCGCCCCAATGCACCACACCGAAGTCACACAAGTCCTCGCCATTTCTGTAAATCTCCCTTAGGGAAACGAATGCCACATTCTACCCCTGCGAGGTACTTCTTTCCAACAGATCTATTCCTGTGATTGCCTCCACAGCTTCTCACCACAGTAGAGACTCAAAAACTTTTCTCCCTAAGACGAACACTGCGTAGATCTAAACCTTACTTCCTCTGTTGCTACTCTCCCTTTCAGAAAAAGAAACCAACTATGGCAGTGCACTCGCATCTGTGGATTTCAAAAGGGGTGTTTTCCTGGGTGTCACAGCTCCCATCACACTTAGCCAAAAAAAACATTCAAAGCTGAACTATTATCATGCAGGCTTGAACACAGGTCTATTTTTATATCCCACATTTTCAAAAAAAGAATTAAAGAAGAAAGAAAGAAAAGCTGTAGATGAACTTTGCAAGGCCCAAATAACAGGTGAACTTATTCTGAGAACACCTGCAGAACTGACAGCTAAATGCACCCTATCTTTGTGAATTTACATAGGCAGGGAGGCAAAATAACCGGGGAAGTGTTTTATTTTGTTAATATTGTTGCTAAAATGTTCATGCAAATGCATGTCAGTGAATTAATGTTGACACAAGTCAAGAAAAGTGTAGGAAGTATAAATGGATAAATAGAGAAAGAATGAACCTTTAGCATTTTTAAATATGATTTTGCTGATATATTTGGAAAGGACCCCAGAGAAAGGGCAATAAGAAAATGCTGGCCTAATAATTCACATGGTTTGTAATGATAATTGCTTCAACCTTACAAGGTCAGCCTAAGAGGGTTTTTCCCTTAGCTTACTGATGTATATAATTACTAGGCTTGTAGATTAAGGCACCTTCACACTTGGAAGTCACACATTGACTCAATAATATGAAATGTTTTCTTCTATTTTGAAACACACAGAAAAAAAATAGCAATCAGACTGTTCCCAAAATCAATACACTAGAAGTAAGTACAAAACATTTTCAACAGTAGTAACATTCTAGAAGAAAACCTTAATAAGCCGCCTCCCATTCCCAGGACACGTTAGCTATTAGTTTTGCATCTAATTGTTGCAATCGACTTGAGGATTTGTTTCAGATTTATTTATTTACTAGAACAACAATTCATCCAATTAACAGGGATTTAAAATTAATAATAAAGAATGAAACTTAAAAAGGAATGAGTAGGGTTTTTCGGTGAGTAGTAGTTTTGCTATTGATTTGGCTAACGTATTACCCATAGCGCTTGAAGGCTAAGACAACTGCACAGGTTTACAGGGCTGGGGTATAATTTACTAAAAGACTGATAATTAAGAGTATAAAAGCAATGAAAATGAAAAACTGCTATAAAGAACTGATTGTGCTCACTGATATGCCCACATAAAACATAAAATAAAAGGTGATTGCAATTAACTAGTGTTTGCCAACTCTGGACAGTGTGCTTACCAGTCGGCTGAATCGCTGATTGCCACCTTAGCCCACGCAGTGGCATCTGTTGTCACGAATCCCACATCATCGTGGGAGCTGGAAGAGGACTGGTCAGAGAGATGAGGAGGGAGCACAGGTAATCTGTCATCCTCTATAATGACAGTGTCATCGTGGGGCATATTCACGGTGGGGGACAGCTGGTATTTACCTGTCCAGTGGAAAGAAGAACAAGAAAAATTCATCTAACTTCCACACATCTGCTTAACCCACTACAACAGAGTAGAATTCAAGCACATATTTTTTAATAAATAATCATCAGAGACTGTGAGTGTATTATTACTTCTGATATGATGTAGCTAGGGGAACAGTATGGAATTCGTCTGGTGTTAGGTTTCCTAAAGGCAAAGATGATCTCCAAAGTGTCTTCTAAATTGTAGATCCTAAGCTGCAAAAGTCCTTTGCAAATGTTTACCAGAAATTTAGAGGCAAGCCCTAGTAACACACACATATCAATCACTCATCAGTGCACTCATTGGGCAACTACTGCATGTGAGGCAGGATCAGCAAGATAAGAGTCTCCGGCCACCAAGAGCTCACAGCCTAGTGGAAAAGGAGAAGATGCTCAGACATGGTGAAAACCACACGGCAGTGTGAGATCTGGGCTGAAAACCCCCTGACAGTCACTTGGGCCTGGGTAGCTGGCGGCCCTGAGTGCTGGGAACTTTGACAGATGCTCACTTCAGAGCTGGGTTCCGAATGATGAATATGATCTCCTCTTGAAGAAATGATGGCATTTTGGACATGCACAACATCATTAAGTGCATGATGAACAAAGGCCCACTGTGCGTTTAGGTGACATTTCAAAGATACTCCCAGAATCCAGGCCTCGGGGAGGGGAGGTGACAGATGTGACCCTGAAGTTAAAGGAAAATAAAAATAGTATCTGATTGCCCTAGGTGTTTTGGGGGCCATGACTGAAGGGCCCACACGTTCCGATTTATTCAGTGAGGACAGTGTTCCAGGTAATAAAGGCTCCACAACTGTCCAGTCTCTCACAGGGAATCTGCTCAGGTTCATAGGTCAGCATGACGGTCGTTCACATACCGTGACATTTCCAAGCACAGAATTATGTTTTAGGATGTTAAATGCTCAAAGATCGAGCCCAAATAATGCCCCATTTCCCCTCAAGTCATCTATAGTTCTTGTAGCTTCCTTCCAAAATCTTGTGTGCATGCATCTTCTGAGCGGAAATGAGCTGAAAGTCTTTGGTCTATGTTGATGCTTTTGAGGCCACACTTACAGAAATGTCACCAGGACGTGACATGGCACAGTAGCCCGTACTCCTAACAAAGCAAGGTGACCCGACCATGTCCCTGTCCTCCTCACAGCATGATAGAAAAATCACTGAAAGTCCAATTCCCAGATCTGTTAAATCAGTTCCACGTGTTCCACCCCCGGAAAAGGCAGGGGTGCTTTCCCAGCAGCTCCTGTGATTTTACGCAGGATGCATTTTCCCTCTTCTATAAATTATGATTCAAAATAGCACAAGAGCAATTTGGACAGGAAGATTAACATTAGTCTTGGATCTACATTTAAAAATAAACATTCATAATAAGAATTTGAGGGGTGGCACGCATAGGCTTGAAGGGTTTTATTAAGTACAGAATATATTTTTCTAGACCTTTCAGTTCAACAATAACAATGTATCTTTCAAGGACAGCCTACGAAAGCAAACTTGCCAGAAAGTTCAGATACATTCATTATTGAGCATCAACTACTCTGCTATAGTAAGACGACATACTCATTGAAACTTCACTGGCATTCTGTCTAGAAAAACTTTCTTGATGTCAAATGAACCATTCTGACAAGGTGGGAAAACCAGAAGCTTTATATGAATGTTCATGATATGGATGCAAATGGAACATAACGTTTGTCTTTCTTGACTTCCAACCACTCATTCCTTTCTATTCATATTTAGGATATTAGTTTGAACCCTCTTCACCAAATTATACTCATAAATTAGGACTTCCTACTACAGTAGGCCAAAGACATAGTTCCCTCTCAGGACATATCTTTTGGCCCTTAAGACCATCCATGAAGCCATAAAACCAGGGTTACTACTGACAAACACTTCGCAGTGATGAAGGATAGGAGCAAGTCACAACACTGACAAAACCTCGCCCAGCTGTAACTTACTGATGGTAAAATCACAGAATAATCACAGTGCATATAGTTTTAAACAAAAAACCCTAAACGCTCTTGCACGAACATAATATATTCTGAGGAACAGCCCACTAAGTAAAAAGGCACACTGATTAACTCATACAATAAATCCTTTTTCTGTAATATGTTGTTCTGAGTAGAAATACCGCACTTTAAATTATCCAAAATTTTATGCAAATATCCATGGCAAAAGATCTTTGTAAGAAGACAGGAATTTAGCACTTTTTTCCCACCCGTGATTCTGGAGGATAATTCTCCGCAAGATGTGATTATTCGTATTTTCCACTTCTTAGCATGCTTGCCAGAAACATTTTTTGGGACATGGCTCCAGGGATAAACTGGGTTACGAACAACAAAGCCACCTAACTATATATTCTTCCAGGCTTCACCAAGATAAAACCATTATCTCTTAATTATGTTTGCTTATATTTCGTACATATACAAGTATGAAATCTTTGAAGAATTGTTTGACAAGGCTTTAATCTATTTTTGATGAACAAAATATCTTTTATCCTCAATTAGTTAATCAACATGTATAAACTAAGAAGTAAACCAGCCAATACAGTAAGACAATGAGATACAAAATAATTGTTTACCAGACATTTATTCATTGGTAAATTGACATAGAATGCAACACCATGCATGATACAGGAAACAGAAGAAAGGAGGAAAACTATGCCAGTGCTGGGACTCACAAAGAAACAACATCGATGGCTCCTCTTCCTATGTCAAATTTCTAACAGGATGAAAATATTCTGAACATAATCATTATTGAAACTCACCAAAAATATGTTAATATTGAAACCACTGAGATAATTTCTGAAACAGATACAACAGATTTCGGTTTGTGCTTTCAATAAAAATTGCTCAGATAAAAGGTTGGGGAAAACATCGAGGTTCTGTGCTCCCAAATACCAACTTGCGATGGGGTCTATGGATTGAGCAGGTTGGTAAATTAGCCGTGTGTAGGATTTCTTTGTTAGACAAAGTGGTCTCACAGTCGGAAATACTTTGATGAATATATGAGACTACTCTAAAATTCAGAACAGAGGCAATCCAGTCAAAATAGATGACATCTGGAGATGGCCTGCCCTTGGCCATAATTGTGATCTGTGCCACCCAGAGCCAAAGGTTAGGTATGAGTAATGTGGGACTTAAACCCAGAAAACCATACACTCATAGCTACGTTAAAAAATACAGAAAAGGTACAGCCAGATTCAGTCAAGCCATTTCACTTCTTTGGTCTCTAACTCCCACAAATAGAAGCAGAATGGAGCACATGATTTCTAAGGTTATCTCAAAAATGAACTGTAATTTTTAGATCACAGCGGTTGCCAGGATGGAAAAATGTGCACTTTCCTTTCCCCTGGTTTTTTTTTTGAGACAAGGTCTTGCCAGGTAGCCCAGGATGGCTTGTGCTCACCATGCCTATCTTGGCCTCAACTCATCGTCATCCTCCTGCCTCAGCCTCAAGAGTGCTGGGATTATAGGCATGCACCACCATGTCTGGCCAGAAGGTATGCGTGAGATTATCAAATGCCCTCCCTTAAAGAATGGAAAAATTTTAATAGATATGAATAAAAAATGAATCTCATGAACGTCATTCACACGTCATATATGACCTCAGCATTCCCCAGAGAGAGCTATTTCTAGAAAGAGGAAATAGCTAAGAGCAAAATACAACATGCGACCTTTGGACTTCATTCTTTTATTTGGTAAGTGACAAAGTGTGTGTCCAGTGAATATCTGACCTCCTTCCAAGTAGAAGGCTGTTCTTGTTTTGGTGTTTTTTTAGAAACTTCTGTCTGGAGATATGTTCCCATAGAAATGAAACAGAAGGTCTAAAAATTCTCTTTGGTCTAGGGAATAGTCTATGCGAAAATTTGCCCCCTTCATATAAAATTAAATCGCTTCTTGCTGTACCACCTGGGATTTCAACAGAGTTCCTGCCCTATCACGCCAGATCATAGAGTGAGTATCACCACGGCCACTGCCATCTACTCAGGAGTGATAATAAATGTACAAAGACAACAAGGATTAAAGGAGGGTACGTCTCAGAATTTTCAGGCACCTGTACACCATATGCTTCAACAAATACTGGTGCTATTCATGTAGGCTAACAGAAATTCGATGTTTTCCTATCTTATACCTGGTACCCTGTTTTGGTATTTGGTTGCAAGGTAACATCTTTCATTGGACATCTAACTCTGAGCTTTAACTAACTTCATACACAGCAACTGACTCTTAAGGTCAGTGACTCCAGGATAAGGACTGACTTGAACTGGGCAGTTCTCAAGTTTGCAAAACGCAAGATCAGTCAAATTAACCATACCCATTTCTCAAGGCAGAACTACACAGGATATATAGTTCCCAGCATGGCATATAAAACTATCTCAATATGCCAATCATAAAGTATCTGTTGGCCTGTTATCAAATGGTAATAAATCTGTCACCCTTGTTCCTCAGCCAAAAGGGTAAAAGAACAGCCATTTCTACATCACAAAGCATGGGGTGGGGTGCGGGGGGGGGGGTAGGGGAGCTCCTGTTGCAGAGAGGCATCTGGAGTACAAGAGTTCATCCTTTACCTAGCAGGGGACAGGGGGAACAATGGTAACTAGAACACAAAGCAAAGAGGTCTAACACAGTCACAGCTACCAAAATCTGGTGAGACCACCGAGAAAATAAAGAACTCCTCAACTTGTATACACCCCATGTCAACAAGTCAGTATGTGAAAACTTGGAAGGGTTTTTTGCTTTGTTTTAGTTTTAGGTTTTCGCCTTCCTCTGAAGCATCAGGGATTGGAGGCAGGATGCAGTTTACAGGAACTGGTGGACCAATGGTCTCATTCAGTATGGCAAGTCCTATGTTCCTATAATAAAGGGGAAATTACAGTGTATCACTTCGTATGCACGCAGATCTAGGGACACAATGCACTCATACACACGCTTCTCTCTCAAGGGGTCTGAAATTTCATCAGTAAAAAAGAATCCAACACAAACAAGTTTCACACCAAAACCAAGACGGTATGGAAAATCCAACAGAATTCAAGCTAGTAATAAACAATGACTAACAGTGATAAACTGTGTAAAAAGCCTTCCCCCAGCAGGTATGCAAGCCAAAAGGCCAAGCAGTTTCCCCTGACTTTCTCTTACACCAAGCAGGTAAAAAGAAAATGCTGACAGAGTAAAACCAGAGGGTTGGCATGTCCACGTTCTATGCGTAACAAGTTGAGAAATCGAGAATTTAGCAATTTTTCCATACGAGAAAGCTAGGATTAGCAGAAAGCAGAATGTCCCAGTCCTGTTGAAGTATTTTTTTATCACGCCCAGTTCTTTGAAGGCAGAAATTGTTTCCTATTCATCTTCGAGTCTACAGCAGAAGTCCATACACACCATCCACCCACTAGAAGTTTTTCTATCCATGGTGCATTAGCACCATGGATGAATTAAATCCATTACTGTTTTGATGAAGCTCCATAATGGAAACTTGAATTATATTAAATCTCTGATACTAGTACTCAAAACAGAGTTAAATTTAGGGTTTTCCTATAAATGAGAGCCTTGAGAAATACACCAGTCATATAAGTGTTTTAGGTCAGTTGTTATCTTAATCAAAACTGCATCTTATGTTTTAAATTTGAAAAACCTTATGAACTAATTCCAAGACAGCAGTTGTTTACAATCCAGCCACTCCTGTGTCCAGGCAAGGCAAGGTTTTATTAACAGGATCTGTTAGTAGAAGGCTGCAGAGCAAGCGTTAATAACCTCATTACCCTCCAGGACCACGCAGACAGTGTGGTGTGGAATTCAAACAAAGGCTAGAGAAGACAAGTTTCAGGATTGAAAACTAAAGCCACAGTGTGATCAAGACATATGTGTGTCCTACTTAGCACAAAACAAACAAATGGGAACATTTCATGCAGATGTGAATCTGTATGAATATATATATTTCTCCTCTCCCTCCACGCAGAGCAGTGAAATGACATAACTTGATGAATTCTTCTCGCCAGAAACTATTACATTTTGATGTTTAAAAAACACAGCTTCACTTATCTCCCACAAGCTAAGAATATGTTGATTACTGAAAAACATTTCTTTAGGACCCTTTTCTTTTTGGTTCTTCCCACATGTTATGGGATCAAAAACTCACCCAACAAATCAATGTATTGATTTCCTCTTTCCACATTAATGCTTCCTGAGTGATTATAACGAACCCACGCTCTTTCCTCTTGAAAATGCAGGCCTCTTTTACATTAATATTACATTCATAACCTCTCTGTGAACCAGTGAAGGCATAAACATGAGATGAGATAAACAGAGTTTACCTGACTCACCCATTATCCTACTGAGTGCGGTGTGTCTGGTGGGCGATTCGTCGAGCCCCTCGAGCCCGCTGTAGAGGGAATGGGAAATTCTTCGCTCCCTGTCATCTACCACAGTTTCGATGGGCAGCTCAGGTCCAGGGGGGCTCCCAGGTGACCTCAGCTAGAGAGAAAGGGGGAGCAGAGGAAGAGTGAGTACCGGAGGCCCCTTCTCAGCATGGGGGAATTATAACAACTTGCCCAAGGCCTGTATCCAACTGGGTACCAAATGAACTAGAACTTTTCACCCTGTACCAAAATAATTTGTGATGACAGCTGTGCCTAATGACCAACTTTCTGTGCCACTTTACACTGTGCCTCCCATGAAGTTCTGTCAGATTTCAACCATCGAAGGAAAAATATGTATATTAAAAGCTCCCTTTTTAATCTCATCTTGTGGCTTAGTTTTTCAGCTTGACTGTTAGAATCTGTTGAAATCAATTTAAGTTATAGTTTAATTTAGAATTCTTCACTGGTTGCTACTGTGTAGAAGGCATGTTTTGCAAGAACAGAAGCTGGACTTTGGCTGCAATTTTTGTGCCTACAGAATGCTTCTTACACCCAACAATTAGCACAACAATTGCATGTGTGTAGCTTCCACTTGTCAACTCAGGTATCTGCAAAAATACACTGGCTCTGAATTTCTTTGGATAAAAATTCAGAACAATGACTGTATCAACTTACTGTAACCCTCAGGTCCGAGCAAGGACCAACCAAATATTAAGGAAGCACATATAGTTATGAGTGATAAACATACAATGTACTAATGAATAACAACAGAACAATCAACTTTTGTGACCATGAATTAAAATATGTGGCATTCCTAGAATAGCCTGTTTATAGAACTAAAAGGAAGAAAAGCCAGCTGTCATGGAGCATGCCTGTAATTCTAGCACTGGGAAGCTGAAGCAGGAAGATCACTGCAAATCTATGTAGCCTGGGTTACATAGTGAGTTCAAAGCTCCCCCAGACTAAATATCAAGACTGTCTCAGAAAAACCACAGGCACAATAACAAAATAATCATAATGAAATGATGATGAAATAAATCTATGTTAGGAAGGCCCTGAAACAATTCTACCGCAAGGGGAAGCAAGTGGACTTAACCACAGTCCACACATCTGACCTCCAAGGCTGGGGTCCTAGACCACTCTGCCAGAACCTTGGGCTGGCCAGAGGAGGAAGTTGCGAGCACAGTGTGGGCAGCACCTGGCCTGCCCAGCCCAACCCAACCCAGCCAGCACATTCTCACAACCGCTGCGGTTCCTCCTTTGGAACAAATTATTATTTCTGTTCGAAGCTATCATGTGTTTAATATAAATGAGATATTTAATGAAGTTGCGAGTTGTAGACTTATCTCTCCCAGTTTGATAAGTACTGGTGAGATTTAATGCATTTCAGGGTCAACACAATTACAACTGGAGGCACGTTATTCTGCAGGAAAATAATCAACTTGCAGCACCAGTGAATTAGACTCAAAAAGGTTTAAATTGTGAAATGACGATTTGTTTTATTAGGTTTTTATTTTATCTTTTTAAATTGCAGATAACAGGCAGCTTTACTGAAAAGTAAACTAAATAGTTAATGTCTGTAAATGACTAAAAACACAATTTGTGTAGGAATACAATGCCTAAATTTCAGTACTCTAGGGAGGTAAAAGAAAGAAAATAAATGAATAAATAAATAAATGAAATTCATATTTTATACCATTAAGGACAAGTCTGTTTTTAAACATATGAGATTTTACTTTTCTTTCAGGGAGCCCCCACACCCCAAATCCCTTACAGACCACATAGCAGACCTTATTGATAAGGCAAAGGGCAAAAATCTGAACTTAAGACAGAGAAACAGATTTAGAAGTTTCAAAGAATGTTTTCAGGCAAATCACCCTACATCACCCATCTTAAAAACAAAAAATTCGCTGTGTGTGGTGATGTACTCCTGAGGCTGAGGTAGGAGGGTCCCCACAGGTTCCAAGCCAGCCTGGACTACAAACAAACAAAAACTAACAAAAAACAAACAAAATAGACTGGGCTGTGCCTTTCTTCTGCAAAATGGGCTAGCTTTTGAGGCGGCAGATTAGGGCACGGCAAACTGGCTGGACAAGTGAACTTGACCTGTCAGTTCCAAAATTCCCAGTACATAGGCGCAGGACAGTTCCCGAAGTCCTACAGGTGGAACCTATCAAGAGTGCTCCCTCCACCTCTTCTCGGGAGAGCACGAGCAGGTTTTTGATTGGCCTAACCGAGCCTGAGGAGGGAGAACAGAAAAGGCCCGGCGCGTGGAGCTCCAGGCTCCGCTGTTCCTCCCCAGTACTCTGGTCTCACGCTGAAGAGAATACTCTCTCTCATTTCTACCTGGCCCTAACTTACTCTGCAGAGCGTATGTCTTTTCCTACCTTTAATAACATTAAAACTTCAACACCTTTCACACTCCTGCTGCCCTATTCTTTCTTCAAAACAAAAAGAACCTAGAAACCATCTTTAAGAGCAGACCCCAGATTTCACCTGTGAGGAGCCATATCTTCCTACTTGTGGACAGGCCATCACATCTCTCCTATAAACCAAGCCCAGACTGTCTACAGATTTATAAAGTCCACAGGTTTTCACCAACAAAGGCCTATGGATATTCCCAGCTCCACACTAGAATGCACCACTCTCTGGAGAGTCTGCACTGCATCTTCTTGAAGTGTATATTTTCAAAAGTTGTCTAATGATTCCTTTATGCCTCTTTAAAAATAAATAAAACTATGAGGTTTTTAAATGCGTGCATGTGTTAAAGATATTTGTCTAGCTGGATACGGTAACATAGGCCTCAGGAGGCTGAGACATGAGGATGGATTGCTGTGAGCCTGGGCCACACAGTGAATTCAAAACTAGCCTGAAATATGTAGCAAGATCCCGTCTCAAAACAACAAAAACAAATCCCTCTCACTTGTTATATTAAGTTTCTCTATGTAAGTCCTGCTTGCTATGCAATAATATATGAGAAGTTAAACATATCCTCAAATTTGCTGAAAATATATTTACTTCAACTATATAATTCTGTAATTTTCTAAATGATAAAACCTTTATAAATTTCCTTCATAAAACAATGCCTAAGTTTTCCAAGAGGCTATTTTTAAAAAATCAAATAAAGAGTCCATTAAAAATTGCACATGCAGGCTTTTAAAAGCAAAACAGTAAGATGTCTGTTCAGGAGGAACCATGCACTTGAACATTTCCAAGGAAAGGATTCTACACCTCCCTGCCTCAATTCATGTCTAATTTGCATCTGAAAAGAAAGATTTAAATGAAGACATCAATAGTCTCCTACATAAATATTTAACAGAACACACAATGCCTTTTAATTTCTGCAGTTTAAAAAAAAACTGATTGGGGTACACAGTTTTGTTTTAAATCTTTTGATAATTCCTTTTGCTGCAAGAAAATGAGTTTGAGAGAGAGAAACCTGCCAGGTGGTACACTAGCAGCAGGAGGAGGCAGAGAAATACTCCTATATTAAAACCTTATCAAAATTAAACTTAATTAGAAGAGGAAATCAAAGTAAACAGAACTGCACTTTTCATGCTTTTATCTCCTTGTGGCTAAAGTGCAAAACCTCTACAATCTAACATAACTCAGGCCCTGGTAGCAGCTGTTTTTTGGGCCCTTAACTTTATCCCAGGACAGCTTTCCTACCTATGAAAAAACAAAATAAGGTCTAAACCAGACATAGTGATGCATGATTATAATCCCAGTGCTCCGGAGGCCAAGGCAGGAGGACCACTGTGAGTGCAAGGCCAACCTAAATTACATAAGGAGACCCCATCTCAAAAAAAAAGTCAGGTCAGGGTCACAGCAAGAGAACCAACACTGACAGACAGAATTACACATAGAATGTAATTGATTTGCTTAAGAAATCTGGAAATGTATACAGTGGGTCAAAAAAAATTCTCATATTTTCACTGTTTGATCCGGGATGTATTTCACTTTTTTTTCCTGGTCTCCTGCTTTATTTATTTATTTATTTATTTAATGAAAAAAATAACACCAAATTTCAAAACAAAAGAATAGGAGGATAACAAAAGTTAACACATTGCTTATGTTATCTTCAAAGTAGTTACTCAGAGAACAAGATGTGGGCATAAAAAATTCTCCGAACAATATTAGGAATGCATTCTACTTCGGAGTTACCATCCCAAAGAAATAATAAGCTAAGTCAATAATAAAGATTCTTATGAATCACTGTTGGGTGTTGCAAAATGGCTTTGGCAATTGGGCATGTCCTGTCAATCACAGAGAGCCAGGTCACAGTTGCCCAAGCCTGACACCTGGGACTAATCCTAAAATGCGATCATCAATTCTTCTGGAGGCTTTTGATAGGTCAGCCTAAATCTGACCTCAGTCTGAGTAATGGAGAATATAAAAGATGGGAGACACTAGCCAAGTGGCCACCGTGCTCTGTCCTTCTCTGCAGCCCACTATCTCTCTGAAAAGTATTCTTCTTTTCCTTCATTTAATAAATGCAAGACCTTTCTTGTTTAGTTCTTTATTCAGGACAACAAAAACCTGGAAAGAATCTCCAGAAGGAGGCGATAGCACCCCAGAACCCCACTAACACTATCACTGCTTTATTTGAAAGGTTTGAAAGTTGGGATTGGGAATAATAAAAACAAGGTAAATACAGCACGTTTTTAAGAAGGACATTCCAAATTATGGCCTGTTTTCTAACTAGAAAATAACAAATTCTTTTTAATAATAAAAGACTAGGTACTGTCCAATGAAAATGCTTTTCACTATATAATTGGCATATTCTTCTTTTCTTGGTTTCCTTTAAAGAAACATATACAATTTCTGTGGGGCTTAGTAAAATCTCATTTTATTATAAATATGCACTACAGTAGTGGGTGAGCTGAGCTCTTTCACACAGAGGAAGCGTATCTGAGCACCTTCTCCATAACTGTGGAAAGCTGGCCTGGGGTGGCCTTATCGCTTTAGCAAACTGAAAACTAGATTATAGCTAGCAATTGGCAAGATCTTATTATTTGATAGTTCAGACTTTATAAGCATATTCTTTTCTACTTTGTCCCCAATGTGTGGCACAGAGTAAGAGCTGGCTAGATGACTAATTAGCTTAATAAACTCATTGCTTAGAAAAGTGAATGACTCAGGTTTTCCTTTAAATGATATACTAGGTCATGAGGAAGTAGGTCTTTAAAACTAAAGGCACAGCATAATGCAGAAATTAAATCACATTTAGACTAGATTGCAATTACATACTATAGATAATATTAGAAGCCAAAGGACTGGTAAACATAAAGCAACAAATTAAAAAATAGATTCCTGGTTAAAGCAGAGTAGAAGGAGTTTTCAGGTACAGTTTCAGGCTGTTTTTACATAGGGCCACAGTTAATTTTCCTCACATCTCTTATTTGGCAAGAGCAAGATTCAGAGAGGTGTAATTAACAGCCAAATCACTGTGTCTGGGCATGGCAGAACCAAAATTGAATTGATTCCATTTGATTCTAAGGCTCATACTTTTACCATGCATGGTACTGCCCAATACCACTGGGATAGAGCCTGCCTGAATGAGCCAGTCACAGTCAGTTAGATCCACAGATGTGTGTAAGAAGGATGTGCACCTTGCTTCAAAGTTACTCTGCAACTTTCTTGGCCTTGCACCAGTTAAACAAATTATTTGACCTCTCTGAATTTATTCTTCTCACATAGAATGAAAAGAATCATAAACGATACCTTAGGCTCCTTCCTATTCTAAAATAGCTTTCTAAATCTAAGAGGATTAAGTCTAGAGAAAGATTTCACTTTAAAGCAGTCCTTGATGACTAAATCTCTCAACATGGAGAGCTGAGACAATGATTTCTATAAAATTCCTTCTAATAGATATAATGAAATAATTGGGAGCTATGATAAATTATAGTCATTTCTACAAATACTAATTCCCTTAAAATATTGAAAATCAGCATAATTCTCAGACACAGGTTATTCTCTATAAATACGACAGGAGCAATGCTAGGCAGCTATTCCCGTCTCCCACCCTCCTTCCGTCTTCTACAGATCTGTCCTTTGCAGCAAGTGATACCCATTTTTCTCTTCTTGCTTTGTGTAATCCAAAGCTGAAACAAGGGAAAAGAATGCCAGGACTTAAAAAAAAATTTTTTTTGCCTCTCGAAAAGTAAATCATACAGAATATAAAGCAAGGATAAGCCATTTCTGTTTTCTTTTCTTTTTTGGGGGGGGGGGTACCGGGAATTGAACTCATGACTGTGTGCTTGAAAGGCAGGCACTTATGTCACTGAGCTAAATCCCCAGCCCCTATTTCTGTTTCTTGAAAAAGAACGGAAACAATGAATGACTACAAAGTGTTTTCAAATGTAGCCAAGTAAGAGCATTAAATCTAAGAAGGAAGGTACAGGAAACCAAAATCACTGGCCCCACATTCTTCTTGTTACCTTGCCTGATGATTATTCTAGAACCTCATGCTCTAATAGTACCCAAGTTCTCTTTTTCTTGGAAAAACGGCGCTGTTCAGGTCTGTTTCTCTCAGTAACAAACACGGTAGACAGATAAGGTGCTGGTCAGCTTAGAGCTAACGATTCCCGCAAAAGTAAGGAAGAGGAAACCACTGTAGATTGCTACTGGATAGAGGAAGCTGTGAAGGAGAGAGAACCGAAATTGAAAGGCTATGTAAGTCAGCTAGGAACGCAGTGTGACAGACCCTAGCAGGAGACCTAGAGAAGCGAGCATCTTCCATCCAAGAAATGACAAGAGCAGCAGCTGGAGGAGCCCGGATTCCAGGCTGGGCTCATCGCAGGTGCCATGTGATGAGGAGGACATCTCTGCTGGGGACAGAGAGCTCCAGGGCAGATTTCAGACTGACGGGATCGATTTGCTCTGTAGATCAGAAATTGTTGCTGTGGTAAGAAAGCCTGATGGCTGTGGCAGTGAGCCTTAGAAGCGGGGTGAAGCCTGGATTGCGGGAATGTGAGGGGACTCCAGAGGGAGGAGCCATTGACACAGCCAAGGCCGCTGACAGCAGTGTCAGACGGAGGAATCTGGTGGTAGAGAGCTGCCCGAGCTGGAAACAGGGCTAGGGACACATCTGCATACAGTTGGCCCTCAGTCCTCTACTCCTGGCACACTTTCAGACAAGACGCCAAGACCCAAGGGCGCTGAAGTCCTGTATAAAGTGGCACAGCAACTGCACAGAGCCTGTGTACACCCTCTCTATGCCCTCTATTGACTCTGCCACTTAGAATCCTCAATACAAGGTAAACGCCTTGTTACGGGTTGTCATACGGGGCAGTTTACAGCATCGGGCAGTAACGACAGATCTGTACCTGCTGCACACAGACGCGATTCGTCCTCTCACTAACGTTCTCAGTCTGTGGTAGGCTGACCCCCTCAGTGCAGAAACCGAGGACAGGGAAGACTGAATGCAGGGGTGGTAACAGGCAACCAGAGATGGAGATGAGCTAGGGAAGAGTTAACAGCCCAGGAGGAGCCTTAAAAAACACGGCAGAACAGGCGGGTCAAAGGAACCCTTAGGGGAGACGCAGGAGCCAGCATCAAGCGACCAAAAACTAGAAGCAGGGCATCTAAGGACGCACTCTGAGAGAAAGATGGTGCTCAAAGGTTCCTAAAGGTCAAGCAGACTGAGAAACAGCTTCCAGCCAGCACCTCTGATGTGCTGCAGAGAGACCCATGCTAAAGCCCAACAGAGTTGGGAGATGATACCTAGTGAGCAAAGGGAAGGAGTTCAAAGAAAACACTGAATTAACGGGCAGCACTCCCGCCGACATGGGAAGGAACAACGTGGCAAAGCACAGAAGTTCGCTTTTGCCAATCCTCATCTTCTCTAGCGTGAAACTGACTATGCACGCCCTGGACTCCAAGAAGAGATGGTAAACAGAGTGCTGTCCCACAGCCGAGGACCAGCCCGGGCGGCTGTGGAAGCACCTGGGAGGAGAGGGCTCAAGCACACCATCTGTGCATGTGTCAATATTGACTATAACATAATTTACAGGGACTCGGGGACAGGGCTTTCCTAAAGTAACGTAAGTGCAACAGCAGCAAAAGCATGCCTCACGCCTTATGGTGAGCAGTGCTGAGCGCTTCTGTCTTCACGTAATTCTCGAGTTAAACCCTGTCAGTACAAAAGGCTTCTCACAAGTATTACAAAGAAAGCGTAGCACTAATGGTAAGATTTTTTTTAGATATATAATTGCTTTATAAGCCTACTCTCTCCTAAGGAATAGTAATAACCAGCAATGTACAAAAATGATACCAAGAGGAATATTGAATATTAAAGTACATTACCATCTACTGCAGCTGTTTCTTTACTTAAATCATTTTCATTCACAGGAATTCCTATGCAGCAGTAAACGCGACACAGATATTTCAGTGGGATTCCAATTTCATGTCTTTTATGGGGCAACAGGGAAGAAAATCAGTGCTTTCATCAAAACATTTCAGGCGGCTGCAGGTTGGCTTTGCTGCTGTGTGAGGGAGAGCAAGGAATAATCTGACGCAGAGGAGACAAGAATGTCGTCCCCAGTACACTTCTGACATGTGAGGTCCCCCTGTGACATCCAAGGCTTTCGGTGAGGGAAAACATGGGGAAGGTGTCACCAACTTTATTTTGTTTTTAAAGAGACTAAGGAGATGATCTATCGCACCATAGAATATAAAATATAAGTCCAGGACAGGAAGGTGCTGCATCTGTTTTCTCCCATGCCGCACTTCCTGGATGGAACACATGTTCTGACGTAGTGTAGATGCTCAGCAAACATCTGTCAGGAAGGATAATGTCCTCTGGCATAGGGAAGTATTCAGTTCTCCAAGGAAAAACAATCTAATACAGAAAAACATGTCTTGGAAACTTACTGCTGAGAAGTTTGCATCTCACATTTTGAAGGACTTATGTTAAAGATCAGTTAATGAGACGGCAACCAAAAACAACTGCTGCTCAAGGGGTAGAGGATGTAGCTGAGGGAAAAAGCACTTGTCTGGCATGTGTGGGCAGAATTCCTAGCACCACCACATACACACAAGGAAGGAAAGAAAGAGAGAGAAAAGAAAGAAAGAAAAAAAAAGAAAAAAGACAGACACACACACACAGAAAGACACAGAGACAGAAAGAAGAGAGAAGAGAAAGAGTAATTCTCAGGCCAGTAGTCTACTCTGGCTAGCTTCTGTATTAATCTTTTTTTTTTTAATTCGGTACCCGGGACTGAACTCACGACCATGCGCTTGCAAGGCAGGTGCTTATGCCGCCGAGCTAAATCCCCAGTCCTCTGTATTAATATTATATGAATGAATTTCTGTCTTGCACTTTCCCTTTTTGAAATGTTTAGGTAAGTTTACATTGTTCTCCAGCCGGCTGTGCTGGCACATATCTGTCATCAGTACTCTAGGAGGATGAGGGAGGAGGGCTGCAGGTTCAAGCCTAGTCTGGGCAATCCAGCAAATTAGCAAGACCTTGTCTCAAAATATAAACAAGAAAAGGCTGGGGATACAGCTCAAGGCACCATACAGTGGGTAGGGGAAGGACACATTGTTCTCTCACTGTAGAAATTAGCTTGTCTTTAGCTCACTCTATCTTTGGCAAGTAAAGCAATATAAACATAAATCAATGGACCTTTCAAAATTGGTCCCTTCTAACTGATTACCCACTGAGTTCAAATGGGTGTACATTTGCTTTGCACAATGTGAGGTGTTACGGGCTCCAATGAGTAGTCACCACATGACTTTATATATTAAATGAGGTTTAAAATTAAGAACACAAACAATGTATCTGCTACTCATTTTATCTTCTTTGATTTAAAATGGGGGGGCATCAACAGAAGCAACAAAACTGCATCAGTCAGCAAGCTCTTCTCTGCAGCCTGACTTAATTTTGTATCAAATTCTCAGAATGCAGATTTTCAGGATTCCAATATTTATTACCAAATCTATGTATCACTTATTTTTCATCTTCACATGTCTCTGTTTTCATCCACTTGGAAAATTTAATGATCGCACCCTTCCAGAGGGGGAACCACAGTTGTCTACTTGCTCTTAATCCCATAAACTTCATCTCAGTACAAGGGAATCAAACCCAGGGACCCATGCATGCTAGGCCACCGCTCTACCAGCTATAGCACTGATTTAGAGCCAAGCATGGCAACCCAGGGCATAAAGTTCTGCAAAAGCAGTCACCGGGGAAGAGAGTGACTCCCGAGCGAGCCTGGGAGGAGAAAGAGGAGGCTGGAGGAGAGAGTGGGGCTTCAGCAGCGACCAGAGAACACGGAAGAAGTCAGACTGCTCCCACTTGGCATAAACAAGTGCATAAGCAGCTCTTTCTCCCCAGGACAGTCGCACCTCATGTCCAGTGCTGACAGGACACGGACAGCTGAGAAGGAGGGAAAGCCTGGGTTCTAGAAGAGAATTAGCTGAGACCCACTGCTGCCTGCTGAGCTGGCACTAGGAATATTAGAATACACTTAACATACCCTGATCATGCCATTAAGAAAACAAATCACAATCCACTGACAAAACAATGGTCCTGCAGCAAGCCTAGGTAACACAGGTGTTTTGCAGTGACAACCTGGAACCAACCTTTTGGTCCCCAAGGTTAGGGCAGAAATGAGACTCATTATAATTATAGGTGCAGAGCCTCAGGGCTTTTATCTTTTACCTCATGGCACTTGCTTATTCTCCTTGCCACAATAAGCTGGATCATTCCTCGTTTATTTCCTTCAGTGGACATAGATCTTCTTAGGGTTTCCATGGCATCTTGGTTTGTCTTGCCCAACAGGGATTCTCCATTTACTGCTATCAGCTGATCGTTCACCCTCAGCCTCCCATCCTGGGAAGAAACCAGGTAAAATAAGTGCTGTTCATAAAAGAAATTCCTTTCCTTTTAGTTTAAAAAAAAAAAAGCCCAAAAAAGAGGGGATTGGGGAGCTTTGACCAAATGGATTATGCCCAATTGAACACTCACAGAGTAAAATCTGAGCAGCCATTGTTGCCTGTGTCTATTTCAATCATTTATACATTTGTAAATCGAGTCATTATCATAATCTGTTTACCAAACAGCATACTAATTCAAAAGACACAAAGTGATTACTTTCTTGCTTCCAGAAAAACCCACAGAGGTTGTTTACCACCCAAGACCTATAAAAGCTCAAGGCGATTAGACAGCTACAGAGAATTGTCCCCTTAATAACAGCCAGTCCGGAAACTTCCCCAGCCTGATAAACACAACAAGTGACCCGCAAGCAGGGGAGGGAGGGGAAAAGATTAACCTTCATAGGATGCCAGGACCTGTGCTAAGGCTCTGCATAGATTATCTTCCCATAACCAGCACGACTATGGGCTGCTGGTCCTGCGAGATGAAGTTATGGACCCACCCCCAAAGCATTACTCCCTGAGATTCCTCCCGGTGGTTTCATCAGGGATGGGGCGTAGTAAAGAAGCCAGAAAATATCCGTGAACTGAGTATGCTTTCAAAACAGGAATAGGATGAGACTCACACGTTTTTGTTAGTAGGCATACACTTGATAACATGCTTACTTTAGATGCTGCTCCTCCATTAATAATGGACTTGACGAAGATTCCCAAATCTGCGTGGTTCTCTTTGGACCGGTTACCTTTGACACTGACACCGAGACCAGCGGACCCTGAGTCATTAAGCGGAACTTCAAAAGTCAGAAACTCCCTGGTGCCATCGGGGGTGAGAACAATATCCTCCTCTTCGGCTTTCTAATAGGGAACAAAATTGCACAGCACATTTCATTCCAATGTCTCCTTTGCACAGCTTTGCTAATGAGCAGCTCTAATCCTAACAGGCAGTATCTCCACCACAGCCCAGCGAAGACAGCCAAGCAAACAGTGCCTCGGTGCCCCTTTGGATGATTACTAGAACCAGCTGCTAATATTTTCATGAGACACTTACTTTAATCATGAAACAAACCTAAACCAGATTCGGAGAAATACAGAGGGCAATGTAGCAGAAGGACTCAAGACACTGGAGACTTCCTAGAGCTGGAGATTATTTGTTTCTTGGTCTGTTTATATAGTCTAGACCACAAAAGAAACAGTAACAAGAAATACAAATAAATAAGCATAACTTGCTTTCCCATTTCTTGTCATTAGAAATCTCAATGTTACTAATGGTTTAACATTCCCTAATAATACATATTTTTAAAATCTCAATTTAAAAATATGTATTTGAAAAATGTATTTTAAATCTCAATTTAAAAATATGTATTTAAAAGTAATTCGGGTTTGGAGACACTAAAGAGTTTTAAGCTTCAACATCTGTGAGACAAAGTAGAGAGAAACCGCATCCGGGAAACATTTTTTAGACTATCATATCACATGTAATACAGCTGGTGAATACTATTCTAGCACTGTTGTTGAATTAATTAGTTATACATCAAAATTTAATTTCCTACTTGCAGTTACCAAATACAAAAGAAGCCTGCTTCAAAATACAACACATTTGGGGTACTCAAATTCTTGTTTACCCCTCTGAATAGAGAAAAAAAACGAAAGCTTGAAGTAATATATACCCCAATAAAATACAGTGAGATGACATGCTGTCACTAAACGATGTCACACTCCAGAAAAGAAAGTGGCCAACCCCTGTGGTCATCCCACCACGTCCAGATGGGCCATTTCCATCCTGTGAGACCAGCCCACTGTCCAAACTCTGCATTTCAACCACAGGATGGATACAGGCAGATCGGAACTAAATGCCCCATCCAGCCCTGTGACCTGTTCTGCTCTTCCCACAATTCCCTAGCTGGGTCCACTCAGTCACTCAAACTGAAATTACCAATTATAATGGAAGAATGGTAAAGACAGGTAGAAAGGAGACATAGGAGGTCTTCATTTTGAAATTTAGGAAACCTGCAACCTCAGGACACAAAGTTACCCAAGTACATAATCTGTACTGCTTCTGTATTCCCTACACTTGCTCCTTTGGTTTTTCCTTTCAGGCCTATCACACCCAAAACCCTTAAAGAAGGTTGGTAAGATAAAGGGAGCAGCCTTCACCCAATAAAGATGAAGTAATGATTCAAAGGGATCAAAAGTATCTTAGCTTAGACAAAATGTCTCAGATTACCCAGCTCAAAGAGTACCTCTAGACCACACATTCATCTTCACCCCAGGCCAGAGCACTTCTCTGTCCCCAGTGCCTGCACTCTACCTCCAGGGTGTACTTCTTTTGCTGAAGAAGATCTGTTTCTATGCCTCTCACTGATACACCCCTAAATCCCATGGGGTGATAACAGGCAAGACCCTATTTGGCAAGTTGAGTTCTAGGCCCTGTCTCTCCTTTAGGGGACCCCTTGTTAATACTTAACAAGCATCTTTTGAGGGGAGGCTGGAGCTGGGGATCAAAACCAGGGTACATGTACGTCACGCAAGGGTCACAGTCCCAGCCTGCAGTGGGTAGAACACTCTTTGTGCTTTCCCAAAGAGTGGCTTGACAATTACTAAAGATGAGGAACATTTCAGTAAAATAAAGTTGTTCCTGCCTTTTAAACATGCAAAGTATGGCACTAAAGACTACAAAACAAGAACAAGTTGGGAAGCTACATGGCAATAGCTAGATTTACATAAAATAAAAAACATTTTAACATTAAAGTCCAAAGAATGCCTAAAGTTGCACATTATAAGCACTTTCTGGAATTTAAGATATTCTCAGAGAATAATTATAACTGGAACAGAACCAATATACTGGAGAGAAATAAAGATCAAATACTCATTCCATTATCATACAAAAGTAGCTTTACAAACATGTTTTGTTCTCTCATTGCCATTGTTCAATTAACTTTTATTTTTATCCATATGGTTCAAAATAAATAGTACTAAATCATGGTTTTGTATGAATGAAGCACTACCTCAATGCAAAATCTGTTATAAATATTTACCACTTTGGGGCTGGTGACGTAATTCAGTAGTAGAGCATGAGCAAGGCCATGGGTATTAGCCCAGCTCTACAAAAAATAAATCAACCAATGAATGAAAATGTACATGCATATTTGAAATACAAAACAGCCATCAATGTAACCAAGACAAACTACTGTCCCCTCCTATCAAAATTTGAAAGATAAATTTACTTTGCTGATCAGTATTTTCATACTGGAAAAGCTGAATTGAAAACTCTGCCTCCTTCGGAGAATATATTTGGGGTGCTTATTGTCTTGACTCAAACCAGGAGGTTCTTAACTGTCACTCACCAGTTTAGTGCTGCAGTTGGCTTTTTCATATTTGGTGATTTTGACATTTCCGTAACATTTTGTGAAGACTTAAAACTCTCATTTTTTTCTACTTGAAAAATGAAGACCTGGAGCTGACTGAATATACACAGAAAAATTCTAATCAGGCTGGAATCCCTTTCCGGCTGCTGCTCTCTGAATCTGTTTTAAAGGTGACCCGCTCTGCACAGGATTCTCTAACCTCTCAGGAAAACTCAGAGGTAAGGACGACTATGTCAAGATGTAAGCCACCCTTAGCATTAAGAACAACAAAGCGGGGCCGGGGATTTAGCTCAGTGGCTTAAGCGCCTGCCTGGCAAGCGCGAGGTCGTGAGTTCGATCCCTGGTACCAAAAAAAAAAAAAAGAACAACAAAGCGCACAGCGGATATTCCGATTGCTATCTCATGATTACTCATTTGGCTCTTGCCTTACGACTGAAATTAATGCCAGCGCTTAGAACTTAATTCTCTGCAGAATGTTAAAAATCTGGTCTTCAAAAACCATTTCAAATGCTGGATTGAGAACTTTCACGCTGTCCCAGGAGGGCAGTCTCTACATTCTGCCATTAAGCAGCTCATTTTCTCTCACCTTATTACTCTATGCAGATTGTGTACCTTTATCAGGTGTTTCTGAAGTTCTTTCTGCAACAATCCACAAATGTATGTCCCCAACTTGCTCAGGCATGTGAGTGGTCCTGTCACTCGCATACTTGTCACATATGTGTACGTAGAGCTTCAGTATTTTCTTCATCAACCCAACCTTCCAGTTCTTTCTTTACCCAATTCTCTACTGGCACTTGGTCTTTTATACCCGTAAGACAAACGGCAGCTTGCTAACCCCAAGAGAAATGAAGAGTAGGTATCATAAAAGCTATAGTACTTTCCACTATCTTCAGAACAGCATAAAAGATGCATATGGATAACTGTAGTGAGATATAAAAAGGCCCCACAGGCTCCTAGATGGCTCAGCAAAGTTCCCAATAGCTAGAAGGAGTATCTGCCCACAAATGGCTCTGAAGCCCACAATGCGAAATGATAGCTGATCACGTTAAAGAGCAGAAAAATAAGCACACGAAAATCAGCCGGAGTCCCGATATATGAAGATTTTGATAAAGAGTATAAAATATTGTGGAGAGGCAACAGAAATATAGTCAGCACATACAGAAGACCATAAAATGATAAAAGTGAAAGCAGTGCCAGGGATTTAGCTCAGTGTTTTAAGCGCCCGCCTGGCAAGCGGGAGGTTGTAAGACCAACCCCCGGTACACACAAAAAAAAGTCAAAGCAGTATCTGCTTTGAGTCACTAAAAGACATAAACGACTAAGCAAATACCATTTCACAATAATTCGCCTATTTCTCTATTGACATCTATACTACGCCACTGAACTAGTAATGAAAGGACAATCATTTCTCACCATAAACGGAAAAGGAAAGTGATCAAGCCATTCATTAAAGATGGGTGGCTGAACCAGTAAATCTCTGAGTACAAGGTTCAAATCTCACTTGCAATGAAAGACAGCAAATTAATCTACCAACAAAAACTAACAAAGTTTTAAAGTTTTTCTTTAAGGTAATGACACAAACAACAATGTACATGGTGCAATGAGCACATTTTTGTGCCGTTGGCAAATGTACAAAAAAATACAATTTCTTTTCAAGGTCTCACGAGGTTACCCAGGCTGGCACTCATTGGTGATCCTCAAACTTCAGCCTCTAAAGACTGCTGGAATTACAGACCTAGGTCACCAGAACTGGCTAAAACAGCCGCTAAGGTTTGCATACTGCCTAACCTAAAAACAGTACTGTCAGTAGTAATACTGCCTAAAAAACTGATTGTGACCAATGCAAAGATTTATCTGTGGGGATGCTGGTTAAATTAAACAGATAAAAGTTTTTAAATAACCCATACTTGACACTAAGTAAATTAAGATATACCTATACAGTGGAATAACAGCTAGTGAAAATATTTACTGAGAACAGAATTCTTATGACTACAAAATTGGGTTTTACCCTGTGGATTTTCATAATTTCTGTATGTCACATATAATAAGCCTCAACAGTCTATTTTTATAAATTATTTAATGTCTGTCTTCCTATGTCAGTAGAAGCTTCACAAGCAAAGGATTGATGTCATTCATTAGTTGTGTCTGGGCCATTTATTAGCTACAGGATAAGTATCTGGAACATCATATACATTAGCTACGTAAGTAAGAAAATTATGAAAAAAAAATACACCAAAATGAAGACACTGAAGTCACAGGAACTGCAGGAGGTATTAATTTTCTTCTGTATCTGATAGTGCATTTTCTACAGTCATTGTGCATTACTTGTGTAATACAAATAACCAAGAGGGCACCATGACTTTAACGCGCACGGGAAGCCACGCGCATGCGCACAAAACACATCCGTACTACGGGGAAGGGGACAACAGAGGGGTCACAGCTGAGCCCAGCCAGGCTGGTTGCAGGAAGATCAAGGCTGAGTGCACCCACGACTAGCAAAACACACGTGCACGACGGCAGTCCACAATGTTCTCACACTTAACAGAAATGTTATAAATGTTAAAAAGAGAACATACTCAACATCTAGGGAGTAAGCAATACGCAGGTATTGCAGACAATAACAAATTTTTATGCTTTAGAGGAAGATTCTTAAAACTGACAAACTTTTTTTTAAAAAAAGTAATGTTCTGATATTTCATGTATCCATAAATTCTGTGTTTTGCTCTTTCACATGTGAGATGGATATTTATGCACGCTACTGGTGCTGATATTTGAAGATTAGTCTTACTAAGCTAAAATGTTACATCTGGCTTTATTGTGTTTTTTCCTAATTCAAATAGTGCATGCCGAATAATTTTTAAAAGATTTTACATTTTCACTTGATAGTAGATGAAAAAAAATTACAGCTATTTATGTTTACCCCTAAAAATATTTATTCAATCAAAGAAACATCATGCAAATCTAAACTGAGTGCCATTTCAACATCATAATTCACTAATTAAAAATGTGCTCAAAGTAATTTGCTTTTAAAAATGAAAAATAAATGTTAAAAAAATAAAGAGACTTCCATATTAAGGAACACAAAAGAGACACAAAAACTAAAGACGATTCATGATCCTGAGATGGAAACTAGACCTGAATTGTACCCTTGTGCATTATTTATTGACTAATCTCTACAGTCTTTTGTGCTGTAAAGGACATTAATTTGTATAACTGGTAGTCATACAAATACTGTAATACTGCTAAGTCATTGTTGCTTCACTGATTTTGATAACTATAATGCAGTTACATGAGAAACTCCTCTTGTACTTAACCTATACTCACTAAAGTATTAGGGATGATAGAAATAACTTACTCTCAATTCAGAGAAAAACCGTATCAGAAGAGAAGGAAGGAGGAGGGAAGAGATGAGGAAATTATTTAATGAATGTGATAAAATATTAGCAATGGGGCACATGAGTTAAGGGTCTACTAAAGTTCTGACTTTTCAGAAAACAATAAAAATGATGATTGCTAATTAACCCAGAATGGCTTTGTATACCAATAGCAAGGTAAGATATCAGCTTTATTACTAGGTTATAGAAATATGACAATTAAAAAAGGAAGATGTATTTCCTAAGTGAAGACAACCTAAACACTGAAAACATTACCTTACTTCACAGCAGTAAACAACTTCAAATAAAGTCCTTAGAAACTGGCACAAAGATTCACCACACACAACATGAAAATTCCCCCCAAATTATGAGAAGGCCCTTCTATCTTAATTTTGTATTAATTGTTTTCAAATGAGCTTCTGAGCTAACCAAGAATAAGTTAATTGGTCGGCTGGTTATGATAATTACCTAAAACTGATTTAGAGAACTAAGGTTATAGACAGATAGGGTCAATGGTTAATCAATGGTTAGTGGATCTTTTGAATTTCGTGCGTCCACGCTGAAAGTGTCACAAACAGCATATATTTTGGACCACTGCTTGTGACAAAGGCAATGGGGTGCTTAAAGTCAAACCACTGAGGTGAACCTACAATCAGCATACATCAGTTTCCTCAAGGAAAATGCAGATTAGGACGTGTTTATACTCTGCACTTCAGAGCACACAGTGGACTCACATTATCGGCCTTTTGAAGTGTCTGCTAATCAGTGCACCCCACAGACCCTGCCCCACCTGGGATGAAGAGGTAACAGTTCAACAGTCTGTTCCTTGCTCGACTCCTAGCTGCTCTGCGTCAGCTGCTAACTCACAGTGGGATCAATGTGACGGCCACACTTGGTCTACCAAAGCCCTCAGTTTAGTGGAACTGCCACAAGCATGCACACTGTGTGGACACACTGCATTTCGAAACAGAAGTCAACCTTTCTGAAATCAGCCTATCAAGAGTAAGCCTGCAAGCCAGGTGTGGGATGCATGCCAGGAAGTTCAGCACGGGGGTGGCTGAGGCAGAAGGATCGCTACAACTTCAAGACCAGCCTGGGCTACAAAGGGAACTCAAGGCCAGCCTGAACTGCATTGTGAAACCCTGTCTTAAAATAAATTTTAAAAGTAGGTCTGCAATTTCAGTAGGAAAAGACTGAGAAGATTTTTTTTATACCGTATTTTGAAATATTTTGTTTTTGAGACAAGGTCTCACTATGTAGTTCAGGCTGGTCTTGAACTTGCAGCAATCCTCCTGCCCCAGCCTCCCCAGTGCTGGGGTTACAGACATGTGCCACCACACCTGGCCCATCACTGTTCTAAAGTTGTACTTCTACCCAACAAGGCTGAATCTGTTCAGCACGCAGTTACATCTCACGTGGTCCTCCCAAAGAGTTTAAGAGGTATTCAAGGTGGGGCCATGTGCAGGTGCAGACTGCCAGCCTCCATAACTCCCAGGCAATTCCTTAAAACAACTTCACACACATACCTGGAAACCACGAATCCCCAACCAAGTGAACTACAAAGGCAAAGAGCCTGTCCAAGGCACACTGGGTGCATGTGGGCCTTTGCTAAAGAATCCAGCATGTTAAAAGCTGGGCGTGGTGGCGCACACCTGTAATGCCAGCACTCGGGAAGCTGAGGTAGGAGGATCACCAGAAACTGGAGGCCAGCCCAACCTACAAAATGAGTTCAAGGCCAACCTGAACTATACAGCAAAGTCCCTATCGCAAAGTAACAGGAAAAAACAAAAATAAAATCAAGCAAACAAAAAGAATTCAGCATGTTGTATAATCTTTAAGGGACAATCTAGAGAATTTAATCTTCTACTTTCATTAACAATACATATCTGAACATGTACAGTAAACCACTGTACAGCCACTAATAGTGCTAGAATTTTACAAGCTATGTTAAATATGAAAAGCCTGAGTATAACAGTGTACCTCTTTCAGAAAAATAACAATACAGAGAACACTCCTCCTGGGCACCCGTCTCCATGGGTCATAGCAGATACACCACACATCACCTCCCTTCTCCTCTAGGATTCAGGAAAAAAGGATAATCTAGCATTTCATAGACCCAGAAGCTAAAACAAAAGAAATCACTATAAAACTCTAATTAGAACAGCAGAAGTCTGGTATGGAGATTTTCATGAATCCCACTGTGTGGCAGAAATGGGCAGAGAAAATCTGGAAGTGGTGGCACACACCTGTGAACTCCACACACTGGGAGTCTGAGGCAGGAGGAGCCCAACTTCACGCCCAGCTTAAGCAATTTAGTAAGATCCTGTCTCAAAATAAAAACCAAAAGGGGCTGGGGATGGAGCTCAGGGCAAAGGCCCTGGCTTCAATCCCAGTGTCTCCAAACAAACAAAGACGCAATTAGGAAAATCCCACGTATAATCAGAACTCAGGCACACTTCGCCCTTTGGCTCCCCACTATGGGCTGCAGTGGCCCTTGTATCTCTAATGAGATGCTGTATTTAAAGCTGCTGAAGAATTCATAGCAAATCATCAGCTTCCTCAGCAGGCTTGACTGCATGCTTAGAAAAAACATGTCTATCTTTACTCTTATCATCATTTCCCAGCTCAGACAGTTTGAGATTTGAAAAGATGTAGTTGATATACAAAGTTCTATGGTACAAAGTTTCTAAACCACAAAGAAGCGGCATGTCATTCAAGAACTACTGCTGAAAACAGTTCATTCCTTAGTATTTATCTTGCAACTGTTTCAGGGTATAGTCACTGTTGTGTTTTTTAAAAAGGTTTAATGTATAAAAAACATGCTTCTTGCCTCAGAATAATATTACATCCTGATAAATCCATTGTAAGATGAAAATATCATAAATCAAGTGTATTTAACTAACCTAACCCACTGAAAAACATAGCTCACACAGGCCTACCCAAATGTGTTCAGAATATTTGCGTTACCCCATAGTGGGACAGTCACCTAAGACAACATTTATTATTAATGAGGTGTTGGATAGCTCCTGCACTGCACTACATGGCAACTGACACACAGAATTGTTGTATGTGTGTTGTGTGTGTATTAAAAAACGTTACGTGTAACCACCGTAAGTCACTGTCTCTCTGTGTGTGGGTGTATGCAAATCTACCTGTCTACTTTCATCCTGCTGACAGGTACTTACTACCAAAAATTAACATGGAAATTGCCATATAATTTCTTTCAAGAATTTTGGTTCCTTGTTAAGCTGAAATGAACCTAACTACTCCATTTGATTAGGCTCTTGTCCAAGTCAGTCTGCAACCAGAATCATGGAAAGAATTAAGTTCATGAACCAAGGTACCACTGTATAGTGAGAAAAAGAAATCTAACTTTCACAAGTGAATGGAAGGTTGGCAGGGTACCGCTGAGTGGCAGACGGTATGCTTACTATTCTCAATACCCCAAAATTAAGTAAATAAACCCATGGATAAGTAAATTTTAAAAAGAAATGATGTTCTAAGTAAACCATATTATACCACTAATTTAAAATACCATTAGGGCTGGGGATTTAGCTCAGTGGTGTAAGCGCCTGCCTTTGTCATCTGAGCTGAGAGTACTTAACTTTTACTGAGGGAAATTCCCCCTTTTCTGGTCATTGTAACCATTGTGGTTTGCCTGATTATTGACATGCCATTTTAATTTGCCTGTTTATAATATTGTATTATTATTTTTGTATTATTATTAATTTTTGTCCTTGTTTTTTTATGTGCCTGATTCAAGGGGTTTTGGGAATCCAATTTTTCCCATTTTACAGCAACATAGGACATTTTGCAACTCCTGAAGCATGTTGCATACGTGTCAAAATACTACCCTCAACTACCCTCAACAGGTTTTGGTCCTTTATACAAGGCAATAGCAAATTATTCTACCGTGTTTCTCTTTGTTATACATGTCTGACCAAAAATAATAACAAAATATACTCCATTTAGGGTAGTAATAAGTCTTTTTTAAAATATGGTCACTTTGGAGAAAAGGTAGGACAAGTAACTTCATATGTAGTTAGTAAGAAGTTAGTTTATCTTTTCAGCAACTCTGCATCCTGCAAAAGACGAAGCTCTTACCGTTTCTTTTGGAATCTGCATCTGGCTTGGCTCTGCATTCTAGAAGAATTGAAGAAAAATATAAATACAGACTGACCAAAGCCATCTACAACACACAGGGACACAATGTTTTGTTTTAAGGGAAATTTTGTTGGCTCTTAAAACCCACAAGGCAGGTGAGGGTGGGTTCTGTGAGGGCGATGCACAACTCACTCTTCCAGACATCTAAACTGGTGTGCGGGAATCACGCACAGGTTTCCACAAGTGTTATCACTTCGTATCTGCTCGTTCACAATATATCATGAACTTATTTACAGGAGAACAGATCTCACCAAACTGCTTTCCTAATCATGGTACTATTTCTGATTTTGTTTTCATTTTCCTCAGCCAAATCTAAGTTTTGAGGTACAGAATCATTTGATAAACAGACAGTTAATAACCAGTCTGAGCCCCAGTCTGTACCACAGGTTTCAGACTTTGAAATGTCACACAGGGAATAAATGTGATATGTTTCCCACATCATATAAGCACTTACAAGACTGGTATGTAGGTTGATTTTTTTTCCCCAAAAGACAGATTGATAAAAAGGATTTTGATTAAGGCCCATAGAACTTAAAACACGGACACCTCTGACTGAGCAAAAGAGTTCCGATTCTAACTGAATTTGAAGATCATCTTTGAAGGCCCCCTTTAACTTAAATTTTTGGAATTTTGCTCTTTTAAATTATCCTGTATAATAGACGGATGGCCTACTGGCTCATTCCTTAATGAGAAGCTTACAAGCAATAAATTAAATAATCAAGAAAAAGGAAGAGAAGAAAAAAAATGAAAGAAAGCAGCAGACGGGGAGAACAGAAGCTAGAAGATCAAAATTGGAGCAGAAGAACCTGAGTAACCTTGGGTGTGCTCGTGCTGGCAGCGGCCTGGGACAACTGCTGAAGAGCAGTGAGCGGGTACACTGGCAATCTAATGCCAAGCATCACGCCAGGCACCCAGGAAGAATTAGAGCCTCATCAAATCACAGCGAAAACTGAGCTGTTGTTTGGGTAAGTGCTCATTTACAATTTAATAGAGACGTCTCCAGATTTAGGATCAGGTGGCATTTTAAGCACAAAATTGGATGGCAGTGGGGGGAAATGGAAAACTGAATCTAAATTGAGAAATAATGCATTAAACATTTTTTAAATATAAAGAAGTTTCATAATGTATTCGAAATCAAACCTAAAACACAAGTGTTCACTTTTCAACCCTATGGCACTCTGAAATTTCCGCAGAATGACACAGTTTTAAACGATTTGTTCATGACTAAGGAATGATGCATTTGTGATTAACATTTTATCTCTATTTTTAAATAAGTGTTTAGATAACTGTATCTAATTTGTGTAGATATTTTATTTAGAATGAAAGAAAAAATTTGCCAACATGACACATCAATAATTGAAGATATCACTTAAGAGAATTAGGTGTAGACAACTAACCTGGGGACTGCACCCCTAAGATCTTGCCATTCTAGTTTGTAGCAGTTAATTGTTTAAATAAAGCTAACTAGACTAACTAAAAGCACACTGAAAGAGAGGTCAAGTGTTCTAACATGACTCCAGTAGAATCTGCTTTGAAATATTTAAAGTACTATTTTTATTTCAAGCAACTCTACTTTCTAACCACATCAAAAGATAAAGGTGATTCCAATTACGCCCTTCTTGTCAATAAATGGAACTTACCACTTATTGAGGAAAACAACCAGAACTAGATAAATTTAATACACATGTTCCACTCACACTGATGTCACACAAATGCTAACAGACTTATTGGTGTAAGCATAGAAAGTAAAGTAGGTAAGCTGCAAATAAATGATCTCACTCTGTTAATGTCTTTCCAAACAATATTACCTGCCCTGGAGATTAACTGCCATGGGCTTCTTCCCACCTAGCTCTCTCTATGTTCAACTGTAAGGATTTTGTGAAAGATACTCCTTTTCATGTAACAATAAGCAAGCATCTTTATTTGCCCTTGCCACACCCACTAAGAAAACATGGAAATGTGTTGTAAGAGAAAAAGATGGCACAGCTTCCATGACAGCCTGTGGAGTGACAGTCACGAGATAAGTCAGTGAGCTCCTCCGGGAATATCCAGTCATAAGCATCTGACATCCTAGAAACCATCCCTACAATCTGAAGCTTAAACCCCGTCTGCTCACCACTGTGGTCATCCGTGTCTAAAGTGGACAGCGGCAGACACAAAAATGCTTGCCCTGAATTGGGGCTGAAAGAAATACACAGTATACAATCTCCCAGGAAAATCTCTCGCCGTGGAGCTAACCAGATCCCTGGTCCCCGTGCAACAGAAATCTCTCCTGTGCTCTGAGTTACACACCAGTTCCCTTGGGTGAAAGGCGGCGTCTTCCTGGCGAAAGACCAGAAGGCTCACGGTGCCCTCCATCCTGGTGCTTCTCAGCAGGGAGACCACTTCCTCCTGGGATTTGCCTGCCAAGTCCACTCCGTTCACCTGAAATCAGAGCACGAGTTCAGCGGCCACGCCGTGCAGACAGACAGCAGAAAGGACGGTCAGTGCAGGACCGACTGAGTCTGCCGTGGGACACAGCTCCTTGCAGGCTGGACTCTGTCATGAGTTGTGGGCCAGGAAGCTGTGACTGGACAAACAAGCCACAGAAAACTTAGACCGGGTATCTGGAAGTAAGCTAGTAAGTAATAAACCTTGGAGGGTTCATCCAAAAACCAAAAGCTACATACAATGGCTAGTGTATTCGCAAGTAACACATACACCTAAAACCAAATGGACACAAAACTTACCGGTTTCAAAGTGAGTTTGTTTTTGTTTGCTTGTACCGTGTTTTGGTTGTTCTTGGTAGGACTAGGTAGGGAGCTCAGTGATAGAGCACTGGCCCCAGCAACACACGTGGAGGGGGCAAGGATGGAGACGGGGGAAAGAAAGAAGAAAAAGAGGGAGACAGAAAAAGAAGAAAAAATTAAAAGACACAGAGACAGAGATAGAAGTGGGGGAGGGGGAAATCAGACTATGTTTATGAAGAAAACACTAGGAAAAATAGCTAATTATACCTCGTCTCTCTCTCAATGTCGTTTTATTTCTCTGTATATACAAATCTTCCCACAAACTTCTCTCGCTCCTTCCTTCAAGAAGTTCTGTTTTTACTGGTTTCATCTGTCTTTGTTCTGATAAGGCTGGTAACATTTTTATGTTGCCGGACATAAATACAAAGCCATCCAGAATATAAGCTGACAGATACGCTCTTATACAATGAAAAACCGATTATCTTACCTCATCAACCAAGGTCTGGGTAACTAAAAGTTGTAAGTAACCCAGATGAAAAGGCAATTTCTCACCCAATAACGTGATAAAATAAAATAGAAGAGAAACATGATTTTGTGATGCATACTTCTGCTAAAATACATACTTTGATTTCCTGTCTTATGAACATAACTGAAAACCTGAACCCTGAAAACGGACCATTTCAGGAATGGTGGGGACCTGCAGGCAGGCGGGGAGCGCCTCACCTCTATGAGCCGGTCTCCAGCCTTCAGCCGCCCGTCCTGGATGGCGGCTCCTCGGGGCAGAATGTTCTTCACGAAGATTGGAGCCGAGCCACCAATCGTCACGTCTCGGGAAGTGATGCTGAACCCCAAGCCTTCCGTACCTAAATATGTCACAAAAAACACAACTAAATAAAATGAGACGGCTCGAGTTTTACACACTTGTCATACACAAATATCATTTTCTGCCTCAAAGTAACATTTTGTAAAGGTCACAAAGGCCCATGTTCTTCTACTACTTTAACAGCTGTAATAAAATTTTCGTGTGTGTGCGTGTGTGTGTGTGTGTGTGTGTGTGTGTGTTGTGGTTTTACAAGACAGGGTCTAACTAGATAATTCAGGTTGGCCTCAAAATCATTATGATCCTCCTGCCTCAGTCTCCCAATTGCTGGGTTTATAAGGATGTATCACCACACCCAGCATGCAACAAATTTTTAAAAAAGTAGACAAACTTATGAGAAGTTTAAGTGGTTTATCTATCAAAAGACATTATTCTAAGAAGAATGGAAATCTCAAACATGAAGCCAACAGATAAAGGTTAATATACAAATGTGCTTTGTACTTTCTAAAAGTTTTCAAGTCATTCTAAATTTTGAGTATTAAATGAGCTTCATTATTCTACATGAAAAAGAAAAACTTCTGTTAAAATCCATGGTACCTCAAGTGTCAAATTCTGTTGCATAACAACAATCTCCAGATTTGAGGGACAAAGGCAGGAGAATGGAAAAGAAAATGTTCAGAGATGAGGAAGATTTGGACCCAGACCCTAATGTCCTCACTTAATCCTCTTCTCATTAATCTAAATCTTACCACGTGCACCCACCCATCCATCCCGTGACAAAAAAGGCAAACTCTCAGTGAAGTACTCATCTCAGATTATAACTACAGCATCTGAGGGTCGGACTATTACGTTTAAAGGTATTGGAATTAATGAGGCATTTATAAATTACTCTCTTGATTTCTATAATTTCAATTCTCAGTTCTTTGGCAGCTTTCTTGACAAGCAATCTTAGAAGCTCAACACAGTGTAAAAAGGGGGTCAGATGTCACTAGATCCAACATGCGATAAGCCAAAATGTGCCAAGGAATAAATGTGGAGATAATGACAAATTTCTAATGAATCAGAGAATTTTTGTAACACTTCTAATAATGAGCAATTTCTACCCCAGCTTTAAAAAGAAAAATTCTTACTTAAGACACTATATTCCATTTCAGTTAAAATCATATAAGGACAAAATACTTGCTCATTATGGGAAGAATAAAGAGATGCGTAAAAGCAAAAGCTCTAGAAAACAGTGTATTAATTGGATGCCACGCTCGGTGTAAAACTATAACAAAAGATATAACACAGAAGTGAACAAAGAGCAACTAAAAATGTGGATTCGCGAAGAAACACAAGGCAGAAACGAACACTCCATTGTATCTATGACAAAAACAACCCTAACTATTTTCAAGTTCAAACAAAACACCCATTTACTTCTAGTCTGAAGTAACTCACATGTGCCTGGACTGCTAATTTCTTAGAAGTCTGTGCTGAAGACTTGAATGGCACATTGTCTATATGAAATTTTCCTAATTGCTCTGTTGGGACGCGTCCATATGTCTCTGTGCTTTCACGGAACTCTAATGACTCGCAATAACATTTATTAAGAAAGAATTCTAAATTATTCTCCTTTTGCAATATTAATTTGTATGAACTACAAAGACTGACTTTGATATGAACCTCTATACTATTAAAATATCAGCAATAACCCCTAAATCTGTAAGCTAAAAGTTCAGGCAATGACCTTTAAAAGAAAGATAAATAGATATCAATTTTCATTTAGCAGAGCCAACAAAACATTTTGCACCGACTGAAACAGATCACTGACCTTCTCCTCTGACTTTATTAAAAAGCTAATTTCTACAAAAGAGCAGGGTATTTGAGAACACCAAAATGGCAATAAATATTGAAAAATCTTAATTATGGAAGCAAGTACATTAGGGCTATTCTACCTTGTCATGTGATAGGACACAGGTCCCACGTTATGCCGGCATGCTGTTATCCTGAAGGCGTCTCTTGTTAGTATTAAGAGCTGGTCACAGTGTTTAAATAATTGCTCTCATTCAAAGCACATTGCTTCACTCTGGGCCCCATGTAAAGTTTACCACTGGCATACACTGTTTTCCATGGATTTTGTTAACAATTGGAAATGTACCAATGATTGGTAAAAATCGAACTGCTAACTTCAGTGAAGTCTTGTTCAGGTCTCATACACTTAATAAAATATCTATCTAAAGAGGATCAACATAAATTTCCCTCCTTATTTGCAGTAAACATAACTTATGTTTGTGTTAAATGTTTGTAACTATCAGTTGTAGGCACAGGCTGAATGTATTTTAGGTTATACATTCTCACAATTAGTCAATTATTATCAAGCTACATCTATGGGCCTCTATATCCAGAATAAGATAGGAAAATACTTAAAACTATCACTTCCACTTTTCTTAAATTGATTAACCTCAGCCTTTCTAAACTACCTTGTATAAATGCAATTCCATAGTCCTAAATGTTATTAAAATAAAACTACTAATTCCAACATTCGGAAAAAATACTTCATTAAGGGTAAAAAAAATTTCACTTCATTCATATTACATCACATAAGACCTACTTATTATGCAAAACTGTAATTAACTAAATGCGTATTTTCTACTAGTACAAAAGTAGAAAAGCAAGGGCTGGGGATTTAGCTCAATGGCTTAAGTGCCTGCCTGGCAAGCACAAGGTCATGAGTTCAATCCCCAGTACCGGGGGGGAAAAAAAAAAGTAGAAAAGCAATATTTATGAACTAATATTACGATAATAGCTAAGGAAAATAGTGTGCCTTGTTGAGGGATTCAAGGCAGAATTTCACTTTTTTTAACAGAACTCTACTCTACTTGTGGTCCTGGGCATGCTTCTGGTTAAAAGCTAGGTGCTATCCTGTGCGTGGAGTACAAGGAAGAAGCCCATCTGGGGACAGGGCCAGGGCAGTCTCTGCAGCTGGACTCGTGTGCTCGACAGGATATGGGCAGCTATCACCTGCTTGTGTCAGGTAAGGACCTGGCAGGTCACAAGCAGCAACAGAGAAGAGGAAGCGGTGGCTCATCTGGTTCCACCTGAGAATATGACTTAGAAAGGAAACGGCAGCTGCAGTGCTGACCACCTTTAAGGGTGACCCTGGATGGAAGGAGGGGTGGGGAGTGTGAACATGTGACTGGGGAAGACCCTTCAGGACCGATCTGCAGTCAGCGGCCACGCGATGTGAGGAGATCCCTCTGCGGTAATTTCCATCCAAGCCTAGCAGCCTGGTGAGCTCACAAAAATACTTTGATAAGGACATTATTTCAAAAGATGTAATTTTAAAATATTTCAACATGTTCGGCTTGGCGGATGAAGAGCCCGTCTATCTCAGTGTCTGGATAGACGGCTGGCTGCAGGACAGCAGGTCTGGCAGTCTCCCCCGTGCTGCAGAGGCGGCCCCAGGAGAACTAGGGTAGGATTGGAGGAAAGCGGGAGACAGAGATGCCTGCTTCTTAGCAACCTGCTGAGGATCACTGACATCCTCCGTGAGCCACTCGGTCAGCCCGTGCTCAGCAGGCTGCGTGGACCGAAGGGCTCAAGCTCTCCAGCCCTCTCTGAAAGCTGTGTCTGGACAGCAAGGGTCAAAGAAAACTGTCAAACTCTCACGGCAGACGCCTATAATCCCAGCACTCAGGAGGCTGAGGCAGGAGGATTGCTGAGAGTTTGAGGTAAGCGTGGGCCACATAGCGAGTTCAAGGCCAACATGAGCTATACAGCAAGATCCTGTCTCAATCAATCAATCAGTCATCAATCAATCAGCTGGTCGATATCCTCAGTCTTGTTCTGATTTGCATAGTAATGCTCTGAAATCGTCTTCATCTATTATCAAAAACTTTACTGCCAGTTATGATAGCCATAATAGCCCAACCTGGGCAACTCAGTGAAATTTGTCTCAAAACCATATTTGGAAAAAGGGCTGAGGTGTAGCCCAGTAGAAAGCCCACACACAAAATTACTACAGAAGTAACTGAGCAGCTGCTGCGTTTTCATCAGCTTCTGTTTAATGTCTAATTCTTTGAACTTTCAATTTTAATTTCTATACAGAAAAATGAATCTGAAAAGCATAAAAATGCGATTTGAAGCACGTCACAAAGTGAGTCTGTTTTTTAAAAAAGTGTGTGTTTGTTTTTTAAGTCTTCCTACCAGTTTTTTGTTATGTAACAGTCAACGGGACCACTCGAGGCCCGGCTCAGGATGCATCCCAGTGGTTCAGCACCTGCCCTGCGGGCCGGCACCGCAAAAACCAAACACAACGCCCATGAAAAGGGCAAGGCACCTTGGCCTAGTCGGTTGACTCTTCAAAGCAATTTCATGAGAAGGAGCCAAGTCCTACCTTTCTTAAGCTGGATGTTGAGCCTCTTGCCCACTTTTTTGGTGTTGTAACCGCTGCCTGAACTCGGACTAAACACACTGTGCGGGGCGGGGGCCGCGGGGGGCTTGGCCGAGGGGTGCGCGCCGTGAGGTAGTCTCGGGGGGCCGTCCGCGTGCTCGGGCGGGGGGTTCAGTCTGGACGCCCGGGGCAGCGCGTGGGGCCCGCTGCTGGTCACGCTCCTGCTGTCCGAATACTGGCTGTCGGGGCTGAAGCGGATGGCGGAGCAGCCGCCCTTCTCACTGTGGGACAGTTGCTCGTACTCCTCCTTATTCGCAGCGGGAACCACGTGGAACCAAATGACGGGCGTGCACATGGCTTGGCGAAACGTACACTGTGCTCTGGGTTTGAGGAAGAATGGAAGATCAGCAAATTAAGACTGGAAGATGAGGAGACATTATGAGCTTAATTAAGCACGCTAATTAAGCAATAAGCACTGACAGACTGTTGAAGCTCAAAAGCAAAATTCTGATAAGCCATTTATTAATCAAGTTTGCAAGCTCTGATACAAGCAGAGCGACTTCTTCAAATACAAAATTCTCATTCCCTAAATAAAAATGGCAAAGGTATCTACCACTGCAGACAAAATACTGTGCTCTCAACCCGAAATCATAAAACTGTAGTTTTCAGTACATCAGGGGTGTTCTAATCTTAATATCAATATAATCAAACGCAGCCTTCTCTCTACAGTATTCACCAATACAGTTGGTTAGAACTGGAATGCTTCCTTACAAATGGGCCCTTAGAGTTTTCAGAGAAGTAAAAGTCTTTATAATCATACTTAGAAAACTACAGAAAGTGACTAAGGACTCATTACTTACCAGCAAAATTCATTCAAGCCTGTATGTAAAAATCTCAACAACATCAGTTCTTGCAAAGCAAAAAGCTGTGAGGTACAGCTCAGAGGGGAGCGCTTGTGAGGCGCTGGGTTCTAGCCCAGGACTCAGGGTGAGAGATGGGAGGGAGGCACCGACCGGCTCTCAGGGGTTCCTGCTGTCGGCAGCTGTGGGGCGCCAGGGCCACCCTACGACCAGTGTGAGAGGCAGCCCTCCTCTCCTGCTGCTTCCCCAGTAAGTCCTCACGCCAGGTTCTAAGTTCTGCTCACACCTGGCCAATTTTACAGAAACTGGCTGATGTATTTTTCACTTTTTAATTGAATATGGACTTAAGTTACATTAAAAAAAATATTAGTAAGATGATAACATGGCTTGAAGGAGTTTTCTGCTTATTTATGACAGAGACATACAGGACAACCTTGGAAATGTGAGCGGAAACAAAATATAAAGAAACACACTGGTGCATTCTCCAAAAGGTGAGAAGGAGCAGCCTCAACCTGGCCGGGCAGATTTCCCTAAGAGCTCCACCAGTTCAAGGGCATTCTGAAATACAGCCTAATGGACGTAGTTACTTTGAGCTGGACTAACATCTTAAAAACCAGATAGTGGCCGAAAATGCTTCTCTCCAGTACACTGAGATCACAGACGGGTCGGGGACACCAGGGTGGGCTGACCTGCACCATGCCGTACGCGCACACTTACTCTTCAAATCTTTTATGCCGAATGTCGCCGTCATTAATCCTTACAATACAGTCATTCTCTTGAAAAAGGTTTTCTTGCTCCGCTTTACCACCTTTCTCCAAGCGCTTTACTAATAACCCCAGGGTTCTGGAACATTAAGAATGCAAATGATTATACACGTAATATTGCCACTGAGCACCATGCCCTATTGCTTTAATGCTGGTGTTGTGTTTACATAGACTCCCTTATAAAGGGGGGCATTAAATCACTATTAATACACTTTAAAATAATACCAAGTGCACATTACTCTCTACAACTACAAGGCTCCAAAGAGCTTGCCTGGTGTCAGCGGGCATTGCTGGGGCCAGAAGAACATGCACTTGCGCAAAGCTCTGGCCATTTCCTGTGTCAACTCAGTCAGGAAGCTGTTGGTGGCAACGCCTGCCTCTCTGATAACATAACGGTGACAAGCAAGAACTAACCTCGCTGCCTCATAGGCTAGAGAAGGACAATAAGGACAACTTCAGAAGTGGAGGCATCTCTGTGCTTGGCATCCAAATTTCATAGGACCCAATATTCTGAATTTCAAGACTTGTCAGTTCTCCCAAGTAAAGCAAATAATTTGTTGCCAGTATTTCCATTTGAAGAAAATGAGAGGTCAGGGAAGAACTTGGAAAATGCCAGTCACCATCCACCTCTTCCTATGTGCCCTCCAACTTCAAGTTAAAAGTTCAAAGGACCTTCTAAGAGACTCAGAGGAAAAGAGTGAACACTGCTACTGAACTTGCTCTAGAACACGGACTTCTTAATTGACAGGGAGCTCTATATATACCGTGGGGGGCAAACAGTAAAAATCCTCCAGAGATGGACGCCAAGAGTCTTCAGTCAGTTCTGACTGCTGGTACTTACTGGGTGGCTGGCCTAATGTTGTATCGTGATTACATACAAAATTTTAGGTGAAATTATTTTTGACACATCCAAAGTTTGTGTTTTATTTCACAATCCTACATCAGATACTAAAACAATGCCTAGATGCTAGAATTTAGAGCCCTGTATATATAGTTCCTATTTTCCAACAGAATTACAACTTGCGGTATCCTGTGTATGCCTTCCAGTCAAAATACACCCAAGTAGATAGCTTCCTATTTTAAATTTTGGCAGTAATTGTTACTTCTATTCCACAACCGTTTATCTTGTTCTCCTGTTAAATGCAGGCTGTGTCTCTAAGGCTGCATGGTAAGCTTCTGGAAGATGAAGATGGAGCTCTAAGATATGCTCTCAAGCACACAGCTACTAGAGTGGTCTGATACATGACAACTGAATGAATGGATGATTGAGTGTAGCTGCGGCAAAAAAAAAAAACAAACCAGGTCTCATATTTCTACACAGCTCTTTGCAATTACAAGTAAGCAGAATTTAGATTCAGTTTTTTCCCATTGATGATACCATTTATAAACAGTTACCAATGAACTGAAATGAACGGAAGCAAAAGTCCTGCTTCGCTTGTTTGTTTGCAGTTTATGCTTATTTCTTTTGTGAATATTTATAAACATCATTAAATTCATCTTGAAGTTTGTTATTAAATATAACAAAGAGGCATTATACTAAGGTCAAGACCACCAACTTGCAAGAAAAACAAGTAGAGATGATATTTAAATTGCCTTCTGCAATTTTGCCAATTGAGCATTAACACCTATTAGTGTTGGCATCTAAAAATATTAGTGAGTGACAAAAAAGAAACTTACTGGCATCTATTCCAATCATAGTTGCAAAAATTATCTGAACTCAAAAGAATAAAGTACACTGATTTAGCAGCATGATAAATTTGACTGCCTCAGTCCATATTTGGAAGGAAGAAATTAATTAGACCAAACTGTCATCCTGTTATACTCTATCTCCCTAGGATTCGCCACTGTTTAAGTTTGTTTCTATCTGCAGTTGAACAGTGTTTTGTCAGAGGAATTAAATTATTAAACATACATCTATGACGCTGGCAAACAGGGCAGGTTTACATGGAAAATCAAAACAAGTCACAGTCACTGATTCCACTAGAAAGCTGAGATGTCACCTGACCCCCTGACCTTCAAAGCAGCCAGCCTAAGAACAGCTTAAAAGCCAGGATATCTGCATCACTGGAGTGATCTTAACCTGTGCCCACACGGGTGGGACTCCTACTGCTGAGCACGACCTCCGTACATCAAGGACACCTCTTTGAAGTGTGCTATTTCAACCTCTGCAATAAAAGTATGCTCTCCTGGTGTGTGTATGTGGGGGGGTCATGGCAATAATCCCAGCACTCTGAGAGGCTGAGACAGGAGGATCACACGTTTCAGCCCAGCCTGCCTAACATTGCTATTAGTGAAATCCTGTTTTAAAATAAAAACACAGCTCAGTGTCAAGGCCCTGGGTTTAATTCCAAGTACCAAGAAGAAAGAAAAAGAAGGAAAAGAAAAGAAGGCTCTACCAAGATAGATTTCAGCTAATTAATTAGTTTTTGATTGGTCAAAGCATAAGTGATTTCTCGATAGGTCACACCATATTGTCAATCTAAAATTACCAGTAATTTGTATGTTTGTATATATTTCAAAATACTTTTTATAATTTATAACAGCTCACAAAAAATTTCTAGAGCAATATTTGTTAACTATATTTAATGAAATTTATTGAGCACTTAACTACTGGTAATCTGCATAAATTTGTGAATTTAGTTCCAACAAACTTTTTAAAAGTACTTAACAGATTAAAATAGTACTGTATACCTGCCAGGTGTGACAGAACACACCTGCAGTCTGAGCTACTTGAGAGGCTGAGGTAGGAGTCTCATCAGTCCAGGAGTCTGAGACCATGCCTCACCTCTAACTGAGTGAATGAAGGAATGGATGAAATTAGTATGATTTAGACATCTACCCTTATCTTACAAGTGGCATCATGTTTTTAGATAACAAAAGATTCATCTAGGGAATAATTATTTTCCCGGGTAATCATTCTAGAACAATAATTAAGTAAGAATGACTGTCTGAATTCGCCTTCCTTTAAGGCCAAATGCACCAATAATCCCAACACACAAGTGTTACAAATCATAAGTGCGTTATCACACTTAGAGCAAATACAAGGGACAGGCAATCAAGGTTTCACGTCTTCCACCTACTTCTTCCCCGGGTGTTGGTCTAGAAGGGCGGGAGCACCAGTCAGCAGCCAGAAATCAAGAAACAGGCTGGACACGCGTGAAGCTAGCAGCCTGCTGATTTCTAAGTACTTGGCCAGAGTATTAGACTCATTCTCTCAAAAAGAATGAATTAATTTCACAGTACAGTGGTATAATCTGCAAAAATTATCCCCTTTGCTCCACTAGGTGAAAATGATTACAAAAGAAATAATGAATGATTTTTAAAAAAAAAAAAAACTCACAAGCAAATTGAGCTATAAAAGCTGGACAGGGAAGGAAAGGAATCTCTGCAGGGAAGTGGATGGGAAAGTAACAGCAGACACCATCCCCTTCCCAGAAAATCTGGGAAATGTGTAGGTGTGAGCAATGCGTCTCCAAACTTGCCACTGGCGATATAAAGCTTTGTCAAATCAAAAGCAAATGTTTCTTTGGCAAAACTTGTGCAGCAACTAGTTTGTTTTAAAGTCAAAAAGCACCTACAGGCTACAGCGTGGTGGCCCCCACAACCCTCACTTCCAAGACACACTGGAGTCTGTGTGCTGTGACACCTTTGGATGTGAACATGCCAGTACAGAGTCTGCTCTGGGCAGCCACATTCCCTCAGGAGAAGAAACCTCTGCTCACAAAGCAGAAAGGGAGGCAGGAGGGCTGGAAGAGCTGGGGATTAGTCCAGAATCAGAGCCACCCAGAAGGGCTGTGCTGACAGACACCGCATTAATGGGGCCAGGAGCCCCATGAAGTGACAACAAGGTGGAGGCGTGCGTGAAACAGCACCTGTTCCAGCTCCCGTCTGACTTCCGTGCAAACCCTACTTTCAGGCATAAAGAGTTTTTCTTTGTTGAAACAACCCTCAAACCTACTCCTCTTCCATTGTTTTCCACAGCCTTTACACATTTTAGAGGAAGAGAAAGAAAGAAAAGAATTAGGCCCAATGAGTACCCTCTCACTTTCAAATAATTCGCCTGAAACAAAACAAAAAATATGCAATCACACATTTCTTTCAATCCCTTCCTCACAGTTTTTTTAAAATGGGGGCAGGGGGCATCTGCACACAAAACAAGCCATTGAAACGCTGCCTCTATGTACATGATTTTGGATGCATAATTAGAAATTTAACTGCTTACATTATATTAAGGATTGCACCACTACATTTTTACAAGGTTCATTAGCCTAATTATACACTTAATTAAAACAAACTCAGTCACACATGTTAACATTTTCAATTCTGAGTATAAATTACAACCAATGATAAAACTGAAAATAAGTAACAAATGTTTTATTGACATCTAAATTGGCTGAGTTAGGCTGAGTTTTGCTTTGATAATGTAAACTCCCACGACTGCCACCCAGCTGTATGGAAATGATCACAATTCATCTTAATAAACGCTGACAGGATACAAACACCACAACCACAGTGCAGGCAGAGTATGAGAGGGCAGCATGGGACTGGGATGGCACCAGCAGGCACCTGTCACCTCCCCAGTGCAACACATGGGGCAGCAGCCACTCACAGGAGCCCCAGGACCATGGTTATCGCTTGGCAGACAGCCCCAGAGCAGAGGTTAAAGGTCTTAAGTTCAAATGAAAACTTTGACTTATACAGCCCTTTCTTTTAACAAATGAGTTTTCAGCTGAGAATGCACAGTTGAAAACTTTCTCACCAAAAGGCTACTGATTCAGTAAATAAAGTTAAAGGGACAGGTGTGCAGGCCTGTAATATTAGCACTTAAGTGGCTGAAGCAGAAGGATCAGAAGAAGCAGAAGGATCAGAAGTGGCTGAAGCAGAAGGATCAGAAGGATCAGAGGTACACAAAGAGTTCAAGGACGGAAACACAGTGAGCTACAGAGTGAGATCCAAACACAAAAACAAACTCAAACTCAGTATAAGTCTTCCTTAATATAGGTACCAAACTGTGTTTGAGATTCTGAATTTTATGATGTAATTATAAATTTTCTGATTCATGATAGTAGGAAAACAAGATGATTTCCCCCATTACGTAGTTGAGACAGAATACCAGGCAATCAGGAAGAGAATTTTAAGGCACACAACAGCACATAAACTGAAGATAAAGATACATTCCCATGTTATGAATGATATGATGGCTCTTATCTGCTGGTACATAAAGTACTTTGCCAAATGTTTTATGTGTGTTTTCTTGTGAAACCATACAAATGTACTGAGTCCCATTCCGCAGATGGAAAGACAGGCGTGCAGGGAAGCTCACAGGTAGGAACACAGCAAGGTTCGTGCAGGTGGCATAAACCTTCCTAACAACCCCACTGTCAAATGCAAGTTCACTTAACACAGCCAGGTCATCATGCACTCACACACATCGACAGTACAGGACTTCTAACCAGGGGTTTGGAAAAGACAGTAAATGATTTGTTTTGGATATGTTACAGAGCAAAGGACGATGAAGCATGTGTTAGATTAGCTAAGGGTTATAACTAACAATAATTAGAATCATGTAAAGTCTTAGTAGGAGAGCTAAATTTAGCTTTCCTGAATAAATGTATAAGTATACTACATCTTGAGACTTTCCAAAGATGTTTTTCTAACTACTTTTGTTTTATTCCTGAGGCACTGGAGATTGAACCCAGGACCCTCACACTAAGCCACATCCCTACCCCTTTTTAAAAAATTTTAGACAGCTTCTCCTTAAGTAGCTAACTGTCCAGGTTGGGCTCAGACTTGAGATCCTCCTACCTCGGCCTCCCATACTGCCGTGATTACAGTGTGTATCAGTACACCTTGATTTCCTGCTACACATATAGAAAAAGAACATGAGTTTAAATCTGAGCAAGAAATTGTTCAATATGTGCAGAAATACACATTTATCTGTCAGTGACTTTCTACATTAACCATTCTAATTAAACAGACTAGTGATTAATATAGAGTATATACTTTTAGAACACAAACAGTAATACAGATGGAATATATGTATTTTTAAATAGGATCGTTTTTATTTCAACACAAAAACTCTAAATGTAAAATGTTTTCTTAGTTGTGCAAGCTTTTTTTTAAATTTTATTTTTTAGCATTTGTAGAATTGATGGACAATAATATACATATGTAAATAAGTCTAGAAAGGAACAGGCATTAAAAAAAAATCAGTACAGCAGTTGAAAAAGCTTTTCCTAGAAGTGTTAACACTTCATCCGATATTCTGAACATCAAATTGAAAGATAAATGCTTAAAAATATCATTTGTTATCAGAATGAAAATTGGGCAAATCATATGATGGTAGATATGTAAAGAAAACAGGATAAACAGTTATCTAATAAGGCCTTTGCCATCATAAGCCGGCAGCGGAAAGGCAGAACACTAAGACCCACAGAGGCACACTCACAGGCAGGTACGCACACACTTCCGCCAGCTTCCACATACGCGACAGACTCTTTCTTAAGTCTCACCACGACTGACCTTCAGATGTTAGGAAGGAAAGCCCCCTAACTGCATTTAGTTAATTCGAACACCGTACATGGTTTCTTTCTTTTCCTGTTCTCCATAGTCTTCGGTATTCCTGAGAGCTAGGTGGTGCGCTCATGGGGAAAGCGCCTCGTTACAGCAAAGGGGACGTTCTTAGTAGCTGCTAGCCAAAGTGGAAAGTTCAGACTTTTGCCCCAAAGTGTAAACAGGAAGCGTAGATGAAGGAGTTCTAGATGTCAGAAATACTGGACTGGAAGCCCCATGCTGGCAGTGTTTTTACTGGTTTAGCTCTCCAGGGCAACAGGTGCTGAAAGGTCACTGTGGGTCGGCCCCGAAGGCCTGATTGTGTAACAGAGTGTGCTGGGCTGTGGTCCGCTCAGTTGCTGGTATTTGCCAAAGTTGCTCCGTATTCACACACAGACCGAGTATGCGCAATTGAGCATCAGCTGCCAGCCCTCATCTGGAAAACCCCCAGCACCAGCAACAGAAACTGGTACTTGCTATCTTTTTTAAAAAACTGCTTAAAGAAAACTAACAAATATCTAATTACTATTTACGTCAGAAAAATGCAAAAGAAACGTTAAATCACCATAGTTGAAGATGCATGTATAGAAATGGGAAATGTGCTTTACAGAACAGATTCAAAGAAATAGAACTTACTAAGAATGCATTTTAGTCATGTTGTTTCCAGAGGGGAGTCAGACTGTGCAGTCGAAATAAGAATTACACAATCTCTCTGGTGCTATCTCCCAATATAGTCTATTCAAATAATTTAGCTGTCATTTCCCACCACAGAAGGTACACATGTGTGTAGCATCTTCCTTTCATACATTGTCTTCCTGAAATAATTCTATTTCCAGAGCAATGTCACCAGGTAGGTCCTGTATTTCCTTCAAAGAACAAGTCAAGTTCAACTGCTTCCTTGAGGGCTAGGAAAAGCAGCCAGCATTCAATACTTCGGCTTCCTCTCCCTGTGGCAGGTGGCATGTATCTTTTTGTATACTTACTTCTTAAATCTCTTAAAACCAGATACAGTATCTCATAGGTCTAGCCTCTATTTCAATAAGCAATTCTGCATCTTGACTTTCACAGATTTGACACTGTATCATAATCATATATATTTCTAAATAATTAGAAGTCTCAGGGAACTTCACAGAATACCCTAGAGGCCATAGTATGTCACTGCTGTTTTATTTTTAATTGTCTTAATTTTCTTGTTGCTGAGACAAAATATCTGATGCCCAAATTAAAGGGAAGAGAGGTTAGTTTAGTAGAGGTTTTAGTCTATAATTGGCTGGTTTCAAGGTAGGGTGGCATGTGGCAGAGGGGCAACACTTCACGGCAATGGAAGACAGCAAAAGCAACAAGGGGACAAAGATAAGATTCTTTCTGTCTCTCACAGTATATGCAGGCTACCTGCCCTAGGGCTGGTGTAGTACTCACACCCTTAATCCCAGCATCATGCTCTCTACATTCATCCCATAACTGCATAAGGTTTTGGGGAGACATCCAGACACAAATCATAACATTAATCTAGCTGATAAGGCTAATTATGAGTTCATGTGTTTCTCTGCTGAGTAAGCTTCACCATGTAACATCTACATGTCCTATGGTCTAATATGTGTGCTTTGATACTAGAAATGTAAAAATAGAGTACTGCTAAAGTCACAATGACTTGTTATTAACTTTCTCAGGATAGTAGTGTTTGTGACTTAAATAAGGTTAGTTTGCCATTTAAATCAGAGTAAAATGATAGAGGGTAGATGTGAAGAGAAAGATGATTTCAGGTAAAGAAGCTGAATAGGGATACTTCTGAATAACATACAAGATGACCACTGTGTTAGGCAAAATCTCTCACTGCTGAGACAAAATACCCAATGCCCAAAATTAAGGGAGAAAAGGTTTATTTAGCTCACAGTTTGTGGAGGTTTCAGTCTGTAATCAGTTGGTTCCCAGGAAGGGTGGCACGGCAGAGGGGCAACAGTTAAGGCAGCAGAAAACAGCAGAAGTAACATGAGCAAAATGAAGGAGAACAAGCCTTTTTTCTTCCTTTAGTTTGAATGCAGGCTACCTGCCCTAGGGCAAGTGTAACACTCACACCATCTCGGTGCCCTCCCCTTGGGCATGCTCAGGGTGTTAAAGGGAGGACCCTGGGGCCCTGCTGAGCTGCTTAGCTAAACTTATAAACTTCAAGTTGACATAGTGTGTCAACCATTACACCCACTAAAGAAAAACACCACCATCGAAAGACAGTAACATCTTTCCTGCTCTTTGTCTACATGTCTAGGAGTCAGAAGTGGCCAACCAAGGAAGGACTGAGAAATGAACTCATTATCTTTAATGCTCCAACCAATGAGCAACACTAAACATACTCCAACAAACAGCCTTTCCAAAGTAGGCCTGGCAAGATCCTTATTTAGAAAAACTCAATTATACATCAGGTCATAATAATACCTGACTTTAAGTTTTTCTCTTAACATTAACTTCACAAAGTAAATTACTGTTTTCCATAATTACACCTGACTTTGGAGGTGGTCTGGAGGGGGTTCCTTCTCTCTACAATCTATAATTCTCATTCTGAACTGCACCTTAGACCCAGACTTTGCAAATCAAAATGTGAAGGCAATATGGACATATATTTGTTACTTTATAAAGGTAAGTATTCGGGAAGGGTTATTCAATTAGTTATGTCTCAAAAATTGAGATGGCTCAAGGATGATTGGAATTTTGTGCCACAGAAGTTATTCTTGGAAATTTCAACTTACATACCATGAATATGTATCCTATTCCCACTAGATATATATGCAATTTCTTCACAAGTTCTACTAATTTTCCTTTCTGCTATACTGCATTGCTTAATGTGCCCTTACAGTCACTGTGGAGCTGATGCTGCCCTCTCTGCAGGCTGTCATCACACATCTTCTGCAGCAAGCCAGCTTCAGCGACCTAACTCAGACAATTCTTCCTCCAGCAGCTCACAGCTTGCTATACAGACACACCTGCTCTGATCACAGTTATAACTGTGTGGTTTCTATACTGCAGATCCCCGAAGGAAGACTGTCCTGTTCCTCTTTTTTCCTAGCACCTACACAGGAATTATCACACACAGAATGCTTGGGAAGGCTTCAGATTGAAGCCCATTTTGAAGCACGTCTGGGTGTTGATGGGCTGTTTAAGACCATTATCTATGAACCTGAGTGGCCACCTTTCCTTGCCCAATGAGCACAGGACTCCAAAGATCCACTACCACCAAGCGCACAGAGAAGCCTCATGATGTGGGAGCTGGATCGAAATAAAATATTTCTATAAGCTCCACTTGAAAATGGAGCTAAGAAGGGCTGATATAGAATCTGTTTTTCCTAAGCCAATGCCTTCACGCAGGAAAGCTGCAAAAGAGTTTCTTCATCAAGTGCCAAATGAATAGGAATTGAGAAAGACTCACTTAAGAAACAATTTACAGTTCCACCAAAGAGTATCCGTCTACCTGGCTGTGTTCAGTATGTGAAAACTCAGTACCATGGTAACCAATAAGTGTGGTGGGTTTTATGAAAAGTCTTCCTTTGAGTTAACCTTACTAGCAGGTTTATTTCTTTATCTCAGTCTCCTTTTGCTTAGACTTTTCATTTGTTTATTTTAGACTAACATCCTTTCACATGAAGGTAGAAATGTATAATAATAACAGAAAACAGCGTGTTTTTAACTGAAATGCCGGTACAGAGCTAGTACATGCACAATTAAGTCTATTTTGTGATGAGTTATGCTCATAGGCAATGTAAAGCACATTAATACTGGGATGCTAAGACCCATGCATTTTACCTTCTTATCTTTTTCTTCCCCTATTTAGGAATGAATGGAAGAAAAATTCAACATTTGAGATTACTGTTTTAAAGGAAATAGCAATAATCACTTTGAAAAATAATGTTTAACTGAAGAAATTTTAAAGCTTCTCCAGAATTTAAAAATAGAGAAAGAAAAGGGAAAAGATTAAAGCAGCACACCTCTGTGAACATGTCGCCATGCACAAATTCAAAGTACAGGGCTAGGGGTGTAGCTCAGCAGTAGAGCAACTCCCAGCACGCCCAAGGCCCTGCAATTCCCAGCACCAGAGAAGGAAAAAAATTCAAAGTTAATTTCACATCTTGGGATACAGTGCTAACATTCAAGATTGATCATACAGCAGCAGAGTTCTGAGTACATCAGAATTTCAGTTTGGGGACATTCCATAAGCTGTGTACTTTACATAAAGGATGAGACATGGCTTGTCACAGTTAAAAACACATAACAGATGCTTACAGTAAAATAAACTGCCCAGGTACTTACAGTAAAATAAACAAAATACATATTTAATCCTATATTTGCATTTTATGTTCTATTTGCATTTTATAACATAGTAGATAAGTATAATTCCTTGGCAGCCGTTTTAACTATGTTCTAAGTTTTGAATCACTATTCTTGGTTCTCAGTCACTGGTTTAAGTTTTTGGCCACTGTTCTAAGGTTAAGTTTATGTTTTCAGTTTCTGTCTAAGAGCTCTGCCTCTAGTCTAGGTTCTCAGTCACTGGTCTAAGGCTCTTTTCCAACTTCCTCCACTCTATCTCTATGAAAACAAAGTTTAAATAAAAAAAAAAACAACAAATGTGGTAAGAATAAGTTCAAAATTAAGATGGCAAAGAGTTCATATGTCTTACAAAGTAGTCATCAGATGGGCAGGTAAGAGAGGATGCAGTAGAACGTCAATGACAAACTAAAGGTCCTTGGTGTGCGACCCTGGGAATGGATGTGACAAGCTCCATTTGTCCCTAGCAGAGCCCCCCGCACCCAGACAACAGTGATAAAATCAACTCACCCTACTTGATTATATTCAACTCTTCCCCAAAAAAGTTCTTTTACTGGGGGGGCGGAGGGGGGGGTCAGGGAAACTCACGCAACATTTGCAGTTTTGTCAAGGATGCGTGGTCCTAAAAGTAGTGCAAGCTGGATTACTAGTCAGCAATACAACTCTTTGACACTCTTGAGTATTTGGAGATTAAAGAAAAAGAACCACAAGCAACATGGAAGGAGATCAATCTCTAGCTCACTGAATTTTCTAAAACTTGGAAGATTTTCAGAAATCATCAAAGTTGTATGAAATTGGAGAACTCAATAATCTTACATGCAAATCTAAATCATCTAAATTACCCAGGTCACTTATTGGATGAATTTTCCTAGACAATCACATTAAAGTCTCACTAACTTTTCAATTCTAAGTAGAATTTGGACTCCAAAATCATCAATGTAAGGCAAAGTCAAAAGTGTGCTCAGAAAAAGAAAATTGTTGTCCAAAAGTGTGCTGAGATGTGATGAACAATAAACTTATTAGGGCAATTTAAATGTGTGATTTCTTCCCACGGCTGAGAAAGCGCTCTTCATAGGCTAAGTGCTTTCTGGGATTCAGATATCTACAGAGGAATGAAGTAGCTGTTGCCCCCAAGTGAAAATGTTTTCCATTAAGCATATGCTAAGTCAACACCACTCTATATGTGAGCATAAACAAAGATAAAATACTCTACATTATGATTCAATTAAAAACCTCCAAGATACGTTACCTGCCGCCTCGCGCACTGAAAGGCACTACATGGATTCCCAGAGGCCCTCCATCGTTGGAGACTTGTACGAGCTTTACCATATCACTGTGAGACAATGATGAATGAGGGAGCATGAACATGGACTGTAAACAAACCAAAACAAACAACACAAAGACCGCCCCAACACAGACACAGGACAAAACAGAAGAGAACGAAACGAAACTTCCACCAAGCACGCACGTGGATTCACACACACTGGGGAATAAAAGCATGGTGGTGAAGGCAACGTCAAACACTACATACCTGAACGCTAGTCTGAAGGCATGAAGGAGAGCAATCATCAGAAATAACTGCGTTAAAAATGACACAGACCGTTTCTCTCGGACCATACTAGCATGTGTAACGTGAGTTCATGCTTTGCAAGTCAAATCTCTTGATTTCTACTTCAAATGCATCACTCTGGTTATCTAGTTCGAAGACCCTCAAGATTAGCTAAGTAGCAGCACTACAGGTACACAGCACTTGGTAAGTTAGAAAGAGCTCTAATACATGTCACGCCATTGATCCTCCAATAAAGTAATGAGATCAAAGTTGGCACCCTCAGAGGTGATGCTCACTGTCCTCCCTGCCCACTCTTCTACGATGGTGGAAAATCACTGTTTCCTTAACTGCTATAAGAGCATTGGAACCATGGGCTATAAAGCTTCATTCTCAAAAACTACCCTATTTTAGACACTGCTTATACAATCTGAACATCTCTTTAAGAATGGTGTAACTGAAATAGATTTATGTTTTTCCATTCTTTCTTAAAAACTACGGCATAGTAAGTGTCTTTTAAATAGAAATATTCCAAGTGCCGGTTAGTATATATCTAAACATTATCTGATTCTAGAGCTTGCTTACTCTCACCAAAAATGTACTTAGAGCTCTCCCTTGGAAGATCAAGAGAAGACAAAATGAAGCATAAGAATATTAATATACTTCATTCAACATCCCAAACCTTTACCAACATCAAAGAAAGAATCTCCCAGCTCTAAGCCATCAAAGGAAGAGGTCCTGAGATCATCTTCCATTTCAAATGTATCAATATTTAAAGTAATTGCAAAGCACTGATAATACTGAAAAAGATTTTATTTGTCCTTGTATTTAAAATCATGATCAAGGTCCTAGATACATGACCTCCAAAATTTCATTAAGTATCTTGAAAGACTGTTCCTTTAACCAAAGAGCATTTATGCTACAATGCTTAATGTTTACATGATCCAATTCGTCTTTCAAGTAACTATATCCATAATTTTCTTTAATTTGGCAAGGTTGAAGAACAAACAAATGACCAAAATATTGACAAAGCAATCTGACAACATTTACTGCGTTTACAGTGCTTTTAACATGATGAACGTTTTCCATCAAACACAATTTGATATTCTAACTGAACAGTGTTTGCCAAGGCATGAACCTCAGGACATGTACATGTGAATGTCATGCAATGCTGTTTATATCACAGAGTTAACAGATGAAAGATGTGCTTAGGGGGATCAAATCAATGCAAGGTGCGCTTTATAACTAAGCAAAACGTTCCTCATGCCATATGCTTTCAGAATACTTGCTGCAGTTAATGATGCTACATGAACATCACGAATCCAGTTAAAACCATGAGTAACTTACTCCAGAGAAAAGCTGGTTACACTCTCCAAGCCGGTGTCCGCGTGGCCCACTGGCTCCACCCGGCTGCTGTCTTCTGCCAACCCATCCTCCTCCTAGAGGCCACAGACACAAGGAGAAGAATACTCGGTTAGGTCTGTCTCGTGGTGAGAATCGACGTTATCACCAAGTCCAACAGGCATTATGACCATGTGAGCTAGAACTTTCTCCGGGGAGGATGACCTTTAATGATAAGATGTGGGCGCAGATGTGAACAGCTGAACTTTGCCAGATCCCCAGAGGTGAACGAGATACTACTCCTGGAGAAGGAAAGAATACTGAACTTCCATTTATGTCAATTTTCCTACTTATTATGTTAAGGTCTTGGGACGTGTGTGTTAAGAAATCAGTATGTCTGGCCACAATGTTAAGATATATCCATAAACAAATGTATGTAACACTGGGGATGTCTGAAAATTTTACAGATCCAAACAGCCAAGACTAATGACAGCCATGACCCCTACGAAAACTGACCAAGTCATCATGGGTCACTTCCTCAGTTCCCGCTAACTCAGATGGTCAAAATGAACATGGGGTCAGTATAAGCTCAAACTAAACTCTTTCATCCTGGGAAATTTCATATAGCCTAAACCGGCTGACTATCTGGAGTTATTAAGGTCTCAGCCAGAAAGAATCACTTCTATCTTTATCTATGAAGGATCAAGCATGAAGAAAAACATGAACTGCAATGTAATCAGCCCTCACATTTGTATGCATCTGTCCTCTAACACGCGTGGTAGGCACGAGGTAAGCATGTCTGTGCTACAAAAGGTGCATGTGGAATAAATGTGGTATGAGTTCAATCCCCGGTACCAAAAAAAGAAAAAAAGAAACAAATGAAATCCCACTCAAGAATATTCCTTAATTCACAACCTTGGCCAAGTCTCTTTCTTAAGGAATTCACTAACACTTACTTAAGTGTTACTTAAAATGGCTTTTCAAGAGCATTTGAATAAGGATAAACATGCTTAACTGGTATCAATGTTCTGCTAACCAAATTAGCTTATTTAGAAAAGATTCCGATTCTCCAAATACAATGGAAAAGAGGCCCCCACACGGCATATACCTTTAAGGAGATTCCCTCATGTCTGGCACCTATTAAGCACTCTGTAAATATTTTGCTAATTAAAGTAAAATCATCCCCCAGAATCTCTGGGGATGTCACAAAACAAAGAAGTAAAAATTTATTTAATCTGTTTCTTGGAAGTCTACGTGTATAATTTATATATAGAGACAACTGGCTAGATTTCCTTTTTTTAACTTTAGAAATTTGACATCAGTGATGGTATTGTGAATGTATTCAAACTCCCTATGCTAGGAAAGAAAATCAATTGTGCGGAAAAAAAATTTGTATATTTTTACTCCTGTCTTTGACAGACTCACAGAGTCATCAACAGAGATATCCATCAATAAAATGATAAGCAAGAGCCATAGGATCAAGACACAATGACAAGCAACACAGTAAACTGCTGAAGGGCATGAGGGCAGGCAGAGCACTCGCAGTGCCCCACTGGCCCTTGCTCCGGGAACCCAGCAAACGGGGAATGCCTCGTGGCTCCCCAGGAACTGCGGATGTGTTCCACGTGTCCCGGCCGGGGGTGCACCGTGTGAAGCCCGGCTACTCGAAGATGGATGAGCCTGCGTTGCAGAGGCTCTAAAGCGTCCTCTTAGTCATCTATCTCTCTTAAGCACCGCACGTAATACATCTCAAAGGTTAACAGCATCTTGAACCTGCCCAAGAGCAGCGCTCTGAATGTAAACACCAACTCCCAAAGGACGCTTTTCCACTGGGACCAGGGGAGGCGAGGAGAGCAACGTTTACAAACCAGATGTAAGTCATAAAAATAATTGTACATCAGAGATATTTAGTTTCAGGATTAATAATTTAAGCTCTACTGAAATGCCAACAAGATGTATGGTCCAGATGAAAGCCCTACGCTACCCTATGAAATAGTCACACAAATGGAGTGCCCCAACGCCAGTGATAAACCCAGGACTGCTAACCCACATGTTCACTGCTCCCACGGTGCCCATCAGCAGCCCCCGAGCACTCCACAGATTAGTCACGGAGCTGCAGATGGGGTTCAGTGTGGACTGCAGTGCTCAGGGCCCTGAGGCGGAGCCGTGGTTACTGTGGGAACCGCAACTTAGAATTTCCCAGCACCACCACACGTAAATATCATCTCCTATATGGTTTTGTTTTGCTGTATGGTATTCTTTAGAAAGCTGTGACAGAACACAGTTACCTTTAGTATGAGGAACACACTGGATTCCACTGTAATCATAATAAATGATGCTTAGTTCTTGCATATGTTCAATCAATATTTAAGGGCTGCACTATTACTCTAGGTAGTATTAAAGGAATTTCTCATGAGACAATATATTTTCTTTTCCCTTGCTCCACTTTATTGCAGAGTACGGAAGAATATAGGCTCAAGAGTTAAAATGTTAAAAATTAGAACAAGGAAAAGTTAAAAACATTTGAAAAATTCTAGTATTTGCCAATTTTACAGCCTTCAGCATATTACATACCTTTCTATATTGTATCTTTCTGTAAAATGGGACCATAAGAACATATTCTTCTTAGTACTTAAAAGAAGACCATGCAAAATAATCCATGTCACAAGCATGACATGGTGCCCAACACACTGTAACTGCAAAACAGTGACTTAGAAATGCTATCAAAAGCCAAACTAAAGAGTAAGTTCCTGATACATAATACACACCTCGATAAATATTTAAGGATAATTATGCACAAACACAAGACACTTTAATACACATTTGTCCTTTCATGTTCCATTTGCCTTGCAAAACAACTGAATATAAACATGCCCAACTAAATCTAAAAATTGTGTATAACTGAAAAATGAATACAACACCTGATATATATACTGTGCTTTGCAGTACACAAAGTATTTTCATTGTAAAATGTCTTTGGGAGGAAAACAAATCCAAAAAAGATAAACTGCTAAATGCTATCTCCAATCAAGTGAATGACAGGAGGAGGAACACTACAGGTTAGCTGGTAATTAAGGAAATTTTCAACAAGAAAACTATAGAGAGAACTGTAAAGCACCTTATAAATATAATCACAATGCATCATTAAAAAGGTACATTAATAGTAAAAAGAACTGTGAAAGGCCCTGATACTAGCCTCCCTGAATGCTGACTCCTGGAACAGACAGACAGCTGACTGCTGTACACAGCTCCATTAGTCACAGCACCACCCTTATACACCTGGTTTCTCAAGCAAATGTCCTCACAAGTGACACAAAGATGGCCAGGGTCCACTGGCACACACAGAAGAAGTCGGGGTGTAGGAAACTCAGACCCTTTAAACAAGCAGCAAGCATGCCTTCTTATTGCTATAGAGCAGACACTACATCTGTGCTGCAAAACATCCTTGAAATAAGGGCTCTCCTCCCTCACATTATACAAAAATGTAGGAGAGCCATAGAGAATTATCCCAACAACACGCTTAACTGAAGCACTGACAAATAACATCTGCATGGTTACCAGCGTATCATTAACAACTGCTCTATGATAACAACACCTGAAATCATAACACTAAATTCTGTCAGAGAAGAATCATACCTCCCATAGAGAGAAAAAATGGTTTTTGTATGGAACTATATTGCTCAACAAAACAAAAAAATCAAATCACATGTGATTTGACTTTTGTTTGTTTGTTTTTGAGAAAGGGTCCTGCTATGTAGTTTAGGCTGGACTTGAACTCAACATGTAGCCCAGGCTGGCCTCAAACTCACTGCAATCCTCTGCCTCAGCATCCAAAACGCTGTCATGTGCCACCATGCTCACCAAGGACAGTTTCTTATAAAACTGTTTTGGTATGAGGTCCAGCAAACCTCAGAAAACTCCAAAAAACAATGGACAGGAAGCCAATGAAAGCTACAGGATGGAGGCAGACAATACTCCAAGGGAGCGGAAGCCAGTTCTGATTGGAGCTGAAGGATGGTGGAGTCAGGAAAGCTGTCTCAACGAGGAAAAGAAAGAATAATAATAATAATAAATGGTCTGGTGATTTTAAATATTTGGTAAATAATAGTTAACAAAACTTAGAGAAAAAATTCAAGATATATATCAGGAACAAACAAAGCTTTAAAAAGCCACAGAAATTTTAATTTCAAGAAAAAAGTGTAGAAGTTCAGAGTACGTGCTTGCTTATCCAGTGAGCAATTCTTACACTGCCATACAATGTGAAGTGTTATTTTTTTTTTTGTAACTGGTGCTGGGATCAAGGCTGCTGCTTCCTGCATGCTAAGCATGCTAAGCACACACATTTCTGAGTCACACCTGGAATTACAAACTTCAACTTTCGCTACATATTAAGACCAATCAGGTACTCTGTATTTTATTCCTACTTCTTCTGGTTATACAAATAGCTAATCACATTTTAAGGAAGGCATTCTGAATCTTCACTCTGGAATGCTGCTGGCTTCCAGATGTGTAGTTCTCACTAGATTTAACTGGTCTGTTTTTCTTTTAAGAGAGAAAAAACAAACATTTGATAAGTCTAGGTAAGAGAAGTAAGTTTTAGATGGGTTAAAAATGCCTGGGAGAGAAGGCGAGATGGAAATTCATGTGAACCATAACTGAGCTTCTAGTAGAAATTAATAAGCTTATCCTTATAATACTAATACTATAAACAGTGCCAATGGGCAATTTTTTCTTTTATTTTTTATGCATATATCTTTTAGCACTAGGGACTGAACCCAGGGTCTCCTTGGAAGCTACCTGGCTGATATACCCCTAGCCCTAGATAACGCATTTTTGAAATCATAAATGATAATATAAACTAAAACAAAATTTAGTTCAACTAGCTGGGTGTGGTGGCTCACGCCTGTAATCCAGCACTCAGGAAGCTGAGGCAGGAGGATCATGGAGAGTTCGAGACCAGCCTAGGCTACAAAGTGAGCTCAAGGCCAGCCTGAACTGCACAGCGAGACCCTGTCTCAAAAAGACAAAAAAAAAAAAAAAAAAAATTTGGTTCAACTCTTAAATTTGTGAAGAACCACTCTGACTGCTTCAAAGCTCAGGGGCATCTAAGGACACCTGAGGACGTGACCTTACCTGTCTAGTGCAGGCACACAGTGGGACATATTATGTAATCGTGATTTAGCAAGGGTAAACACCCACGTGCTGGTTAGAGCACTATGGAAGAATGTAAACATGAGATAACCTGTAGAAGAACTGCACAGTAAAGATGCAGGCTCTCTGGCTCTTGTGCTCTGGCTCCCTGCTCTCCTCCACTCTCCACTGCATGCTGTTGGTTTGCACACATGTGCTCTCTAACCTGGGAAACTCGCCTGTAGAAATCTCCCTTGGAGCCCCCCCTCCCCCCGCAAGTGGGCTGACAAATGTCATTTGTATTTGGAAATTTTTCTGGCTCTATCTGCTCCAATTTAAATGCTACATATTTTCACTGGTTTCACACACATTAAAAAAAAAAAAATCCAAAAACTTCAAGTGGGTATCAATGTAAAGTTGTACATGTTGTAGCTGAAACAGTGAAGACCTAGATCCTGCCTCTGCTATTTACCATAGAAAATACAAATATTTTTGAAACAGGGAAAATCAAACTACACTATCTCTCAGAAATATTACAAAACTTAATCCAAAATCTAAGCATAACCACATTCAAATTTTGAGTTTCAAAGAACTAAAGTTTTTGAATAATTATTACTGAAAGAAAAGCCTAACTTAAGGTTTTGGTTATCATTTCAAAACTGCTTTATAGAAAACTAAGTTATATAACCCTATTTAAACTTCCTATGAATACAGACACACACACACACACACACACACACACACACACACGGTATCGGGGATCGAACTCAGGACCTAGCGCTTGTCAAGTAGGCACTTATGCCACTGAACCCCAGCCCTTATATTTTATTTTTATGCTTCGAAGTACAGAAGGAAGTGAGGATTTTCCTAACTTAATGAGAGATTTGTTAACTATTAATGAATTATAGGATCCTAGAGAAAATATTTATTTGCATGTTGACAGGATGAATTAAACCACTTTTTCTTTGGATTACATTTGCTGGAAAATAATTCCACAGAGAATCTGTTTCTAGCTCTCCTAAATATTACAAATAGGATTCCAGAAGGCATTAATGTTGAAACTACTTGATTAATTGGCCAAATCACCAGAGGAAACTAGTTTTCTATCCTAGGTGAAGAACAATTGAAAACATCTGGGGAGAAGGGCCTTTATCACTGGAAATAAAAGGTCCACAGCAATCTTCTGAAGATAGAATCCAGAAACGTGTGATACAACTTTACTTCATGATCATTACATCTCAGTAGAGTAAAAACATTCATGGAACAAAAAACTGCAATTGATATACTTTAAGGATAGGCAAGATATATCAAACGAGATCTTTTAAACTAAAAATATCTTCGAGAAGAAAATTAATAGCTGTTACACTTTTAGACACAGTGCAGTTCATGTAGCATAAACTGTGTTCTACGGAACAGAGTTCAACACCAAATTATTTAGGATTCTATGAAGAATCATTCAGTCCCTGTGATGTTGATATTGCATGTGAGTCGTATACTACAACCAGAGCGCCCACATTCTCACCTAACCTAATCCTGCTCAAATGCTGTGTTTAACACAGTCCATGAAATTTCCATTTCCCAGAAAAATGACATGTTTCCTGTCTTGAAACATACACAACACGACTCCACACCACCAAAGGCAAGAGACGTCTTTAAAAGAAGAACAGATGGTGCTGATTTATGAAAGCTGTCTCACCACAGAGAACAAAAAGTAGGGACCTTTGTTATATGCAGAATAGAATCTCGACATTAAGCTGCAAAAGGAAGTCTGCCTCTCACAGATTATTAAGAGTTCACGGCATGGAGGAATCACATAGGGTGCAATCTTGTCATACACTGCCATCTAATTCTTTATTTACTTTCTGCTTCCATTTGGTCCAGGTCTGATGGGGGTGAGGTGCTGCTGCTTAACTGTTCAGGTGATTTTCATCCAACCAACTGGCCTGGCTGCGGTGTGTCCATGTGAACTGCTTACCAGAATAACACCCACTGGAGCCCTTAAAACATGAAAGCCAGTGATTGGTGCAATGCAGGGATTCTGTTATTTGACCAGTCTTGTTTTTCTAACATATAACATCTAATCCTCATGAGGTTTCATTTTAGGTGTGGGACAAATAATACATGGGTAAGTAAATGACCCCTTACTGAGATGTGTATTACAAGACCACACGTAACTATTTTCATTTAAAAAGATCAATCTCTCTTTAGTGTAAAAATGTTTGCAAGATGTTTGCTAAGGATGAAATAAAAATGAGTCTTAAACTTTTATTTCAATCACCAGTGAACATTTTCTTGCTTGTAGGAAGTACAAACCGCTTTTTAATGTTTTTTTTGTTTTGTTTTGTTTTTTTGAGACAATGTCTTGTTGTGTAGTCAGGCTGGCCTTGAACTTGTGGCAATTGTTCCTGCCTCAGCCTCCTGAGTCCCAGAATTACAGTTGTTGGCCTGCTCAGGGAGCCCAAGGGAGCGCAAGGGTGTGGGAGAGCAAGAGCCGCCTGCGTCCCTACTGTTAGTTCATCTACAGGCTGCTCTCTCTCGTTCACAGTCTTCCATGGGGCCGTAACCAGCGCATGCGTGTTCTCCTGTGCTGAGTCATGGTTTCACAGCTGTGTCCCACTGTGCGCCTGCACTGGACAAGCTGGGTCACGTCCTCAGGAGTCCTTAGATGCCCCTGAGCTTTGAAGTCTCTGAATGGCTTCCCACAACAGTAATGTGCCACCACGCCCAGCTCAAATTTTTTTAAAAAGAAAAAAGAAGCTGAAATACATGTTTCAGTCCCCAACACACACACAAACATACATGCACACATATATATAAAACAAAAAATAAAACTGTGGTAGGTACCATTTACTTCTTTCATCCTTAACACAACCTCAATTTAATCCTGAATAAATCCCTCAGAAGTATTTCAACAGGCGGGTCTTCAAATACGTTACATGGGTGCAAGATCTTTTTTCAAACATGACTGAGCCACACGACCACACGACAAACTCTAATGATCTGAGCATGTCAGTTTGACAGATAAGTTGGTGTTAATATGCAAAATAGTTATTAACAACATTTACTTAATATGTTGCACAAAACTGTGTCAGGAGATGTTCTGCTCTCAGGACAGCAGACTCAGTAGAGGCTCTGCACCCACCACGCCTGGTCAGCCCAGCCCAGCCCAGCCCAGCTCCTCTGACTAAAGGAGATAACTTCATCCTATAAGCTTGTCGTCCTTGTGAGGGACACAAGGCCATCACTATGTGGAAAGCACCTAACATGTGAAAATAAACCATGTAAGGGAAAGAGAAACAACCCATTTTACTAGCTCTCTGGATAGAGGGCATCAAAACCACACACACTTTCTTTCAGTCCGCTAATTCTCACAAAAGATGGGAATTCTTATTAGGAGAAAATCCAACCTAGACAAGAGTTCCTATTTCCCTGCACTGGCAAAGTGGAGATTTTGTAAACTACATTAAGTATTTTAGTTTCACTGTGTTTTTTTCCAACTTTATTTTACTCTTGAAAGAGTGATCCGGCATTACTAAGTAATGAATCTGCTCCATGCCAACGAGCTAACATCAGGACCGGGATCTGTGAGAAAGGGTAATAAAATGTTTGATGTAAGTAAATATTATGTTCTGAATGCAACATACATGTGCTTTCATGTAAGTGGCAATTCCTATTAAATTTTTTTGAGAATTTCTAAGAGACCGATGTGAATCATAAACATCAAGAGTATTATCTAGGGAAATGTCACCCACGGCCCTACCTGGGTGGCAGGATTACAAATGATTTTACTGCGTATTAACAACTTGAAGTATTTTTACGATGTGCATAAAATCGTTTAGAAATAAATGTGTTTTATTGATTTTTTTAAAAGCCTACAATACTTTAATTACTATAAATATATACACATATATCATAATCTCTTTGAAAAATAGTTTTGATGAGAATCCAGGGCCTGTGGAGAACATGGCAGGACAGAGCAGCTCACAGATGGGACTGCTGACCATGCCTCCGCATCACATTTAATTGTTCCTAGAAATCAGGCAGAGCTTTTAAATCAATCTGTGTTTCAGCCTAGTGTTCTGGCCCAGATCTGGCAGGGACCCCCAGCCCAGCCCAGCCCCACTGGGACCAGCCTGAGGTCTAGGGCACAGCAACTGGAACCCTAGGACCGCCTTGGCCGCATGCAAGACCTATCTATATTCTGAGTGGGATAAAAGGTTAGGAAGAACAAAAGAGAGAGGCGCAGACCAGTAGAATGCTTTATCAAATAAGTTCAAGAGCTGAAGACAAACGTTTAGTTAAATTCTCACCAAAGGTAGGAATTATTTTTGTGAGACATCAAACAAAGAATGGAGGTGACCGGGGAGGAATGGCCAGAAAGGAGTCCCCAGGAAACAAGTTCACCCTTGGGTCCTGGGGTCCACAGAAGCCTAGCAGAGCTCCCAAGAAGACCCAAGACACGCATGTGCCATGACCTATTAGAAAGAGCTCATTAAGAACACATAAAACTTTTCCTCTGCCAACAGCCTCACACTTCATTATTTCAAACTGTTAATAAACACGTAAAGAGCAACACATGGGTCCCACATCAAACCCAGCTCTGCAAACGTATATTGGAATTTGTTCTGGTTTATTACTTTTCAAAGCAATATTATAATTTCACAAAGGAAATACAGTCATTAACTGACTTGAAACCAGTAAATGACTTAAAGTAAGCAGATTAAAACCTCAAGTTCAAAAAACACAGTAACAACAACAAAAAAACCTTCCTTTCACTTAATGTTACAGTTAAATTAAGTGAAGCAAAAGCTAGTTAGATTTCCTAGGGATTCAGGGATTATGTTGTTTCTGATAAAATGAAATCTATTACACTGTACATTTGAACCAAGATATTCAGCAATGATGATTTGCCTGAACATTGAATTTTAAATTATTATTTCAAATGTTTATCATAATATTAGCTATTAATATTAATAAAACTAATTAACTACATAGTTTCACTGTCCGTAATTCTCAGAATGATATGTCAAACAAAAATTAAACTAGTACAATAATTTAAAGTATTAACCATGCATTGTTCCATTTGCTATGGCACCTTAGCATGGATGCGAACATGAATTTCTACGCACACCATGTTTTTGATGAGGTTAACTTTTCATGCCTGTTTCCTCATTTACAAAGTGAGGATGAAAGTATGGACCTCAAAGAATTTCCATAAATAGCAAATGAGTTTATCAATATGATACTGGGAACACTGCTTGATAGCTAGTAAGTGCTAAGGGAGTCACACTCCTGGATAAATAAAATGGAAAAGTGACCATTTGGGTTTTTGTTGTTGCTGTTCATGTTTTGGGGAGAGTTTTGTTTTGTTAGAGCTTTGGGGGGAGGGGTTGTTTTCTGAGACACAGTCTTGCTATGTAGTTCAGCTTGACCCTGAACTCACTATGTAGCCCAGGTTGGCCACCAATTTTCTGTGACTCTCCTGCCTCAGCCTCCTGAGTGCTGGGCTACCGGCTCGTGACAGCATGCCCAGCCCATTTGTTTTGTTAAAGTAAATCTATTCCACCTTCTGTGGAAGAAAGTTTAGATTACGATTAAAATATGTCATAATCGTTAAGATAATGACACACTGATATAAGATAATTATTCTTTCCACCATAAGATGTAAGATAGTTTCTATCTTTTCTATCACATTTGGGTGCTTGCTTCTGGTTTTTTTAAAATCATAGATTTTCCCTTATAACAACAATAAAAGAATGTATTAATGCATCATTTTACTGCACTCTCTTGAGATCATCTTAAATGACTTAGTACTTTATAACAAACACATCACCACTGAACAACTCATGTATCACCAGACATCTCAAACCTCCACTGACTAATGGATTTACAAATAAAGAAGTCTACCATACTCGTGTCAGTTAGCATTCTGTCACTGTGACAAAATATCATAGGTAAAAAAGTTTTATTTTGGCTCAGCTTTGGAGTTTTCAGCCCATATTATTTTAGTGCCTGAGCAAAACTGGTCACCTCACAGTGGCCAGAAAGCAAAAGAGAGAAAGAAGGGGGCTGGAGTCACAGTGTCCCATTCTGGGGATGCTCGTAATGACCCACTTCCTGCCCTGAGACCCTGGCCTCTAAAGGTTCCATGACCATCACCATCCTCAACGGTGATACAGGAGGGGGACCAAGCCTTTCCCACATCAGCCTCCGGGAGACACAGCATATCAAACTACAGCATCAAACGTGTTAAGTGTCAGATTACTTACTGAAAGGATCAAACCAAGCAATGTGAAACCGCACTTCCCAGATTTGTATTTTCTGTGTCTAGAGCCAGTTCTCCAGTACCTCCTGTATATTTGCATGTCCTCGGGACAGAGGCACTGGCAGCCTTTGTTCAGGACAGGCTGTGCTAGGCCATGTGTACAGAACTATTCTGGAAGACTGAGATAGTGTCTCCCACCCAAGCAAAGGGCAATCTTACTGCCATGAAAAAAGATTCAAGTTTCCTAAGCTCAGAACCCACTAACCACTAACATCTTGAAGTGTATACAAGCGTAGCACCAAATCCATTTGTGTAACTTCTGTGGCGCCACTTCCTGGGAGAAAGGGAACACAGCCAAACATGCTGACCCATGTGCTGCCTGCTGCATATGAGTCGTGAAATCCTCTGTCTTTGTCTAGGAGTCTCGTTTCTGTCAGCATCCATGACACTGAAGTAGGCTAATTTGCTAGCTTGCAAGTAGGATTATATCTTACACTCTTTTCAGTTTGCCCCCACATACACCCACACACCAAGAGACAAAGTCTCAACTGTATTACTTGGGCTGAAGTGATCCTCCTACCTTATCCCAAGAAGCTGGGATGGCAGGTGGGCATCGGCATGCCTGGCTCTTCTCAGTTTTTAAACTCGATGGATGGAAGGAGGGATGGATGGATGAATGAATGGATGGATTAATGAATGGATGGAAAGACAGTTACAGACAGACACATATACCCCTTAGTTAAATTGACCAAAGAGAAGTTTTGCTTCCATCCTAGTTTAAAGCTATGATCACAAGTGAGCCTGAATATACCACTATGATGGTAAATTTTATGTGCCAACTTGACTGGGTCAAAAAGTATCCAGACATGTGGCCAGAATGGTTCTCTGAATGTATCAGTGAAGATGTTCCTGGAGGAGATAAACTGTGATTGCTCTCCCTAATGTGCGTGGGCCTCAGGCACTCAACTGAAAACTGGACTGAAACTGGAAGGTTAGGGACCTCCTCCCGCTTGAGCTGACAACAGGTCTCTTCCTGTTTTGGGGGCTGCAATGTCAGATCTTCATGAGTCTGAAGCCAGCAGGTTCTAGAACTGATACACCAACAGTTCTCTCGGGGCACCAGCCTGATGACTACTGTTCTTGGAAATCGTCAGACTCTAATCTTGGAGCCAGTTCCTTGTAATAAATTTCTCTTTTGGGCTAGGATAATGGCTCAGTGGTACAGCATGTGTGAGATACTGAGTTTAATTCCCATCAGCCTCCCCCCCCAAAATACAAAATAAATCAGAACAAAAATTGCTCCTCTTTCCCTACCTCTCTTCCACCCTCTCTACAAACATATCCTATTCATTCAAACTGTGGGATCTGTTGCTATGGAAAATTATGGCTAATATAACAGCTGTGAAATGGTCACACATGCTCTTTGCAGGTTTATGTATTTGTCTCATTTATTTTTATTGGGAGCCTATTTTTTCTTATGAATTTTAACAAAATCTTTACAAGCTAGTCACATTAATTCTTTAGGTATCATACAGATTTTGCCCATCTATGGTTCATTTTTAGTTTACATAAACTGAAACTGCAGATACTAGATATTAACACTAGCAAGGCAGGAGATTAGGGTGTGGCCAACTGGCTGGACAGTGGACATGACCTGTGAAACACAGGGATTCAGGACACAAACATGGAATACTGTTTCCAAGCCCTGCAGCTGTAACCAGTCAGAGAATGCTATCTTCAGTTCTTAAGGGATGGGCTGGAGCAGGCTTTTGATAGGACAGCCAGATGGAATGTCAGAATGCGGGACACAAACCGTGGCAGTCATCAGTCTCATGGTCACTGTATCTCTTTTCTTCCCAGTGGTCCAGAACTTCACTACTTTTTCATCCGTTTTGTCCAACTTATTGTTGGACAAGAACCTAGAAAGAATCTCTAGACTAGTGGTGGTAAAGGTATGGCATGCAGTTGCAGCAGGCTATGTGTGTCATGAACACTCTAAAAGGTTCACTATCCCTCCTCTAAACCAAGTCCATAGTGCTACAGGCAACTGAGTTAGATAGAAATACTGCAGGCAGTCAGACAGGGCTGGGCCCTCAAAGGAACCAGTGCAGAAGACCAGATACTTGGCAACCATGGAGGAGATAGATACCTTCACTGTGGGCCAGGCTTCAAGACAAAGGATAAATCAAATATATCCACATACTTGCTAAGGATAACATCAGGAATTGACATTCTAAATAGGTCTCTAACACCCTAAGGAAGCCAGGAGTCACCATCCCAACCCTCTACGGAAGAGTCACTGTTCTCTATTCATGTCTTCTTGCTGTGTGACTCACTTCTGCATTTGTCCCTGATTTAAACAATTTTACCTGAGCAATTAATCTCACTGGTTGACCATAGTTCTTTTCCACCTCATGCCTGCCTGCCTGCCTTGCGAGTTCCCATGTTTTCCCCACCATAGACCTGCCTCACTTTGCGGTTTTACTCTATAAAAGTCCCTAGAAAAGACAGTATCTTTGGCAGCCCACTGGGAACTCCTTCTGTCTCTCCCTCAGACAGAAGCTTTTTCTTTCTCTCCATAAATATATTCTGCTCTTAACGTTCATTGTTCCTAAAATTCATTCTTCGATTTTAGAGAACACAAATCCATATAGTAGGTTGGGAGTTTCGTTTCCGTCTATCAATAGCATCCCAGAAGCCCAGTAATACAGGGAGACAGATTGTTCACAACTGAGAAGGGGACCAAGACAGGGGGGTGTGGGGGCCCGGATGTGGGAAGGGGACATAGAAGATGTGATGTACATGTGTCAGCTCTGATCAATGAATGTAATCGTTATGTGCTTCAAACACATACTAGTAAAATTAAAAACACAATTAAACCAAACCAAACCAGACAAAGCAAACCAATAGGGCCATGGATGCAGAACTCGGACTAGCCCACCTAGCACACGTGGAAAACTGGGTTCCAGGCTCAGCACGGGGAGAGGGGACTGACTGGCTTCATTCTCCTCTCTGTGTCTTTAGTGAGGACCCACATCTCACCTCCTCCACCCTTCCTTTTACCTATCCCCCAGTAGCTATCACCTATCTGCTTTAAGGAACAGAAATTTTTCTAAACACAAAACAGTCAGGAGAAAAAAGGGGCTGTCCAGGAGGGGTACCAGTCAGTTCATCTCTACGCATGTGTGCATTCCTACAATTTCATGAATCAGAGAAAAGCATTAAATACTAGGAAATCATTTTGTTGGTTTTAATAACCATGTCATTCGCTTTTGATTACACAATTTGGCCTAATTATGTTAGTACGTTTGGTTCGCTCAGGTTTTTCCCTAGGGATATAATTAAATCCAGAATTGATAATTTGCAAATGAACCAAAAAATTTCATCTTCTTTTATATGAAAGATTTTCTTATCAATATTTACCAGAAAGAGATGCTTTCAGAAAAACTCATTAAAAATTTTAGTTGAAAATGATTAAATAATATATGGGACGAATTATATATAGAAAATATAGCAGATATCAGTTATGTTCATTTACAAAGTAAGTTTTGAAATATTTATTTAGGTTATACTCAGAGAACAGAACTCTTTCATTCTTGAAATGTTTACTCTTAAAATGTTCAGATCAAAGATGATCCAGATGTCTGCTTACTTGTTTTCCAAATCACAGACAAGGTGAATTAAGGGACTGTTAGTGACAGGAATCCTCTATCTTCAAAAAGCTTGGTACACAGTGTCTCTGCCAGGTAGAAAAGTAAACTCTGTAACTGATAACCATTTAAAATAGATTTTAAAATATTAGACAGTAGGATTTGTTTTACAATGTTGCTGTCCCTCTGGGCTGCAGGGCAGGGATGCATGTAATTGTGTAAGAACAATGTGAGGCGTCTCCCCCATAAAGACAAAGGACAGGGAGCACATTCACCAGCCTTTCACACTCTCCCGTACAGTCAGCTCAGCTTTGTTATTCAGATTAGCTTTTCAAGGGCCAGAGCTACCTTTTTTCCACTTATTTGAGAAACCTTCTGAATACCAAATACTATTTCCTATTCAAAACCCTGAATGTGTCATTAGGCAATTTCTAAAATAAGTCTCCTGGTTCTTTCACCCTGATCCTTCTTTATCTCTGGTTCACAGAGCTCTGTCAGCATGCTGCCTCTCAGGCTTACCGGGGCCCCTGCACGTTAAATGTGAACCCTCTCCTCCTCCCAGGGCCTTACCAGTTGTGCTCTGTCATTTGGGAAATCACCTCTACATATGAAGAACTGTTACAGAACCAAGAACATGATGGGGAAACAGAGTTAGTGACTACAAATATTCCTTAAGATAGCAAGTCGGATCTTGGTAAAATTTCAATTTAAAAGTATCATTAAGCCATGTGACAATGTGTGACACTAACAAAAATACTGCCAAGGTCAAACCATTTCACTGGGTCGAAGAGACATGTACTTTCAGATCTCCTTTCTTCAGAGGGGTTTTAAAGAAGTGCCACTAAGGTTCAAGTCACACTGAAGACACAGAAGTACCTATGGGATGTCCCGCACGTGCCTACGTATAGACACCATCAGCTATAAAACAACTGCAGAGAGAACCACCACCACCACCACCACCAACCCCACAACACTTTCATAGAAGCATTTTTACATCAAACCCTCAACTCCAACCACTGAGGTTTCCCCGAAAGCAGTACTGCTATGAAAGCTTTGGAGAAAGTCACCTATTTTTGGACCACGGGCTACCAACATAATGTCATGACACAGAGAAGAACACGGGCCACTGCTACGCCAATGAAGAGTACATGTTCCTACTATTAGAAAAGAGTTCTCAGAAGATCAATACATAAACAAAATAAATAACAGAAAGTACCAACACTGTTTCTCATGCTAACTTTTCGTGGGCCACATTATTGCTTAGCTTTGTGTTACATCTTCACAGAGCTATTCATATCTTAGGGGCTTACATGCTATTTGAACTGACAAGTGAATTACTACCAGCCAGTGAACTCAGAACAACACATCGCTCTAACAGCAAGGGCACACACTAGAAGAGCATAGAAATGCACTGGAACTGCAGGCAGGCCAGTATGGAAAGGGTCAGCAGCACTTCTGCCCCCTGCTAGGGCCCCAAGGTGACCACGTGTGCCAGCAGAGAACATGGCTTGGAGTGCAGGAGCCTGGCCTATGGTACAGTGGCTGCAGGCACAGAACTGCTTTAAAGAAAGCAGTACATGCATCCATTCTAGAGAAAGCATTTTTTTTTTAATTTCAGGTAAATACTAAAAAGGACTAAGAGTAATTTACCTAAAGATGTGTAGAAAGAGAAAAAATTTATCGGGGTTGGTAGCCACTGCAAACCTTCCTGAAGGGGCCACATGCTGTGTACGTGCTGTTCTGGTTCCCGGAACAGAGAACTGCAGCTCGGAGTGTGTGGGTAACCATCCTGGCCATGCGGTCACACAGCTGTCACCAGGGATTCCAGTGACTGTGTGTGAAGCTACCCTCTTCCAGGACAGCTACTTGAAGGCACAGCATGTGACCTGCTAACACAGTAGACACACACACACACACACTGCCAACAACAGCCAACAGACTCCACCAGCACAGCCTCGCCACGAGGACAGAGTGGAGCACCCATAAGCCCCAGCCCTGAACATGGCAGCCAGGTCACCCAGAGCCACCGAGGGCAGTGGGTGCAGGGGGAGCAGTCCCGAGAGCGGCCCACAGCGGTGGCTGCTGCACCTCAGTAAGGAGCAAGGGAGAGACCACAGGGAACACGCTGGCTACAGAGAGAGCTTCCCGTCAACGCGCAGTGTCAGAAGGAGCCCACAGAAGGGCGCAGCTTCGAGGCGCACGCTCAGCTCCGTAGGAAGCAGCAGCTGGGGCTGGGCTCTCCTCAGGCCTTGCACCTGCAACATGCTCCCCGCTCCAGTGCTATGAGGAGAAGGTTAGCTCTACAGAGTGCATCATATCATTAACAGACAGACAGATAGATACAGATAGATCAATAGAGATTATAAACATAAATGGCAGCAGATGAGTCTTCTGACTTTATGTTCCTTAAAGATTATAAACAGAGATTATGGAGTATGTTTTACATTATGAGCTGCCAAAGTCCCATTCGAGTAGGAATGATTTAAACAGAAATAAACATTATTTGCGTACATGTGTGTATATGCACGTGCTAGGACAGAACCTAGGACTCTGCACATGCTAACCACACACATATCCAACCCTGAGCCACACCCCAGCATTTTCCTACAATTTTTATTTGGATGAGCTAAGGTATGACGTAGTCATACAGCAACTGCCCATCGTGTGTGAAAGTATGATTCTGTTTCTAGCACCTTCAAAGTGAATAAAAACTCAAAATAGGAAACAATATACTCAACCCATACACCCTTCACCTAAGTTGATGAATTGTGTCTCAAGTATGTTTTATTTTTGAATCAAGGAGATTAACTTGCCATAGAAATTCTTGAAGGCGACCTGAAGACAACAAATCGGTAATTATTTTCAGAAACAGAAACTGGAGGGCCAGTTTTACAGCTGATTCTGAATTTTTAAGACACTTCAGTAAGGAAAGGATGAATGGATGCACACTTGTCTCAATGACTGAATTATCAACTTCATGTATTATTGTTGAGCTTTTCTGATTTTTTTCACCAAAAAAGGAAGGAAGGGGAGGAGAAGGAAGGAAGGAGGGAGGGAGATGAAATTCCAAGAATTAAAACTTTAAGTCCAGTGACTCGATACTGTAAAAATAAAAGTAATTGTTGTTTAACGATTACAATGTGATTTCATAGCAATTTCTAACCAGAAAAATGACCAATAACCACTCTGGAAGGATAAAGTTTAGTTTTCAAAGTATGGAAAAGGGAGCAAAGCAGGTCTGAAATAAAATTTTAGGAAACAAAAATTTTTACCTAGAAGGATACTAACAAAAGTATTTTCAAGTTTGCAAAAAGAAACATACTACATGGCTGTTCATCTCAACCAATATGACTGCACAAATCTAAAAACTGGGTGTGATTCTACATGCTAGAGGCATGAATAATGAAATTCAAAATTTAAGAAGTGCAAATGGAAATGTCCATCATGAAACTCTTCAAGATAATTCAGTGCCACAGGTGAGGCTTATTACACAGTCTTTATTTTGCATGCTACCCATGTTCCTAATAGGAACGTTAAGTGTTAATATGCTAGACTTGATCTCTTATTTCATAAATGTGAAGTAAAAACTTAAGGGTCTATTTTTTATCTATATATGGCTATTAAGAAAATCACTTTCATCTGTCTTAAAGAGTTTAATGCACTAGTCTTTATTGAGTGACTAGCTCTAGGTCCCTGCTAGTCACAAGCATTTATCTGTTTCTGTACCACTGCCATCAGGCAGGGGACTCCAACTGAGGCTCTGGGAGTGGACTGGAACCAGAAATAAATGCTACATGTTCATACAATTAAAAATATATCTTAAGATTTTAAAGTCAGAACTGGACGTGATGTCTTACAGCTGCAATCCTAGATACTTGGCAGACTGAGTCTGGAGGATCAAAGTTTGAGCCCAACCTGGGCAACTTACGGAGACCTTGTACAAAACGTAAAAGCGGGCACGTAGCTCAGTGGCAGAGTGCTGAGCTAGCATGGGTTCTGTCCGCACCCACCACCCACCACCCACCAAAAACAACTTGGTCAAGTCAATTGTAAATAAGACCAAAATCTGGATATTAAAAGTGGAACGGCAAAAACGCAATACAAAGAAATAAAGAACAAAAATAAATCAATCTCATTTCCTTTATTAAAGGCAAAAAAAACTCAACCTACCTCCATTTTGGAGTACATGTGTGTCTCCTTAGGAATTTTAAAAACAGAGATTATTTCTCTGTCATGAAATTGTTTCATAAAAGATTTAAATAGTGTTAAAGTGTGCAGTGTAAAACATTTGGTGGGTAGTGGTATAGCTCGGTGCCTGCCTGGCAAGTGCAAGATCCTGAGTTCAATTACGGATACTAAAAAAAAAAATTTTTTTTGGTTACTCCTATAATTCTACTTTTAAATTCCCTGTTCAAAATTAATCATGGGTGTGATTTGGAAAATATTCCTTCAATTTCCTTTTTATGGTTCCTTATAACTGCTATATTCTCAGGTGTGATGTTTAAAATAATTAAAACACATTACACAAATTAGGTAAAACTTGTTCATCTAATAGCATGTCTTGCAATCTCGTATTTTTAATAGCCACAGTGTCAACATACAAATATAAAAATAACTGATCTAGCTATTCCTCCATAAATGGACATTTCTAATACTTCATTACTGTAACAATTTGTAAACTTATCCGGGAAAAAATACTTTTGTGGGTAATTTTAGATGTAGAAATCTTATACCAAAGATATACATGCCAGTCAGACATGGTGGCCTATAATTCCAACAACTAGACAGGCTGAGGGAGGGGGATCCCAAATTCAAGTCAGCCAGGGAAATTTAGTGAGACCCTGTCTCAAAAGAAAAACTCATAGGAAAGGCTGGGGGTGTAGCTCAGTGACCCCTAGGTCCAAGCCCCATTGTCTACTTTAACAAGGGTCTACTTTAACAAGAAGCTTCAGCAGTCACGTTCCAGCCTAGAGCACATGAGTATGCCTACGGGACCAGGTGAAAACACACATTCCATACCACAGATACCTTTAATGTTTGTTAAACTGCAGCAAGAAGTTTAATGTACAGTCCATGAATCTTAGTGACATGAGCGTGCACTTATACACGACTAGTCTTTTTATTTTCTTCGAAAATGAGTGAAGGAATTTTTTTTAAAGGGCATCAGTAAGCCAATATATTAAGTGGAAAGAACTTTCATTCCTCCTTGTTTTATTAAATAATTAACTCTGATCAACACAATTCAAACTCCCATGAACAGTATGCATGCATGGAAGACAGAGGACGAAAACAGGGGTGTCAGATCTTTAGGTGGAAGAAGAGATGGCCACAACCAAATGGTTCGGTGAGCACAAGCCCAAACTCAGTGAGCCTCAACAGTATATTTGCACCTGCACGTACATATTGTTATAGATTAAAAACTGATAGTCAACTTAATGCCAGCAGAACTAAATAACCACGGTGCTGAGCATAGATGTTTCACCAGAGGAAAGTTGCCAGCACAAATAGAGACATGGAGAAGGAGAAGCGAGGCATTGAGACATCGTGGGTTCTCCTACATGTTGCTGTTTGAGCCTTTGGTTCTCCTGGAGAAGCTCTGGTCCTCACACTGAGCATTGCTTCCTGGCTCCGGAGGGGAAGACATGTGCCGCCTGGTCTCCAGGATGAACTCGTCACACTGGCTTCCTGGCAGGTACTCGACTGTGCTTGTTGGAGGAGGAGCTCGGGGCCTCTGTGTCACTGAGGATGGCTGTGGTGCTTTTCAGGACAGACCTGGTTTTGTTGTGAGTGTGACTTCTTGGTTCCTGCGTAGAACCCTCAGCCTATCAGCATAGCTCCTTCACCCTGCTGGCATAGACTTCCTAGCTTCCACCCCGGACCTTTGGGCCTTCCCAGCATGGATCTGTAAGAGACTGGCATGAGTCCTTCTTGTGGGCTCCAGACCTCCAATTGGACTCGTGGGAGGCACTGTCATGAGCTCTGGTCTTCATCTGGACTCATGTGGGACATTGCTGTGGGATTTGGGCCCTTGGCTAAATATTCTATGTCTTTAGTGTTGTGGATAGATTTCCTGCATTTTCTTGTGTTAACTCTGGGTGACCATCATAAAAATAATATTATAAACTCCATGTCTTGATTCTAATTGTTCTCCTCACAATCCCTGACCACAACACATACGCTGTTTTTATTGTTACTTTGCATGCTGCATAAAGGACAGCTGTTTGCATGACAAAGGACAGCAGTCCTTTTGCTGTGACTGTAAGATGGTCACTACCTACCTTAATGTGTTACACACTGTACAAGCACAATAATTCCTGTTAAAGTAAGACACATCATTTACATGCCCCACAGACCACAGTGGTAATAAGATGTGAATTTACATCCCTTATGTTGTACTAACTCCGAGTTTGGTCTGCTAACTTACATGGTGACACTCAAAACTATACACATGCTAACATTTTTAATGTGAATTTTGATAACCAATCTATAATTTTAAATTTCAGATCAAATTATCTTTGCAAAATGCTCCCAAGGAAAAGTTTAAACTGAATTAGTGTTATTAGTTCTTGATATCACAGGTTTCTATAACTCATATACAGTTAAAAACCATTTATGTTTTGTGTTTTTTGGATTTTCTGTTGTTTGTTTGCCTGCTTGTTCTTGAGACAAGGTCTTGCTATGTAGTTCAAGCTGGAATTGAACTACATAGTACAGTCTGGTCTCGAACACAAAGCAATCCTACTGCCTCAGCCTCCCAAGTGCTGGGATTACAGATATGGGCCATCACACCCAGCTGTTTTCTCTTGATTCAATTTAAAAGTATACGAATCATATCCCTCTAGTTAAACACTGGGTCTAGTCTGATAAAAAAAAAATCTGATCAAAGCCATAAATCCTTTTCCCACAGCAAGCTCATAAAATTATAACTCTTACATAAGAATTCAGGGAGGGTTCTCTCATCTACTCTCATATTTATTTATTCAGTTACTGAAATCACACGATATGCCAAGCACTATCTCAGGCAACTGGGAAAAACGAGCGAACGAAACGGAAAAACCTTCACCCTCTGGAAACATATTAGGAAAAGTCAGAAGGTATGTCACAAATGTAGTGATAAGTAAGCAAATCTTTGTATGTGAGAAAGTGCTATTTAAAAAATTAGTAAAGTAAGAAGAATTGGAAATTCAGAAGATGAGAAAAGTGAAGCTGCAGTCAGGGAATCAAGTTAGAGGTAAATAGAGGTAAGAGAAGAAGCCTCAGTGAGAAGCCAAGATTTGCAAGACCCAGGAGAGTCCATCAAGGGGCTGGCTGGGGGAAAGTGCACTGCAGCCTGGGATGGGGCAGAGACCCAGAGGAGTGAGCAATCTTACCTGCACAAAGAGGGACCCAGCCAAGACCCCCTGCCTGGGAATTTTAGTTACAAATAATCCACTCTGTCTACACAGCTATGATGTATTAGATAACACCACAGGTCTTACAGCCAGAAAGAGCCTCGACCGGAAGCCAAGTTGCGCTTACTTGGACCTTTCATATAAGGTCCAGGACTTTTGTAAGTAAACCTGAAGTTTCGCAACCAGAAAATGACCAGGATGATACTAAAAGCTACCTAACAGCTTCTGTGTAAGGAAAATGTATATTAAAAAGTCCAGCAGAAATGAGATTCCTTGTAAGATATAAGCTCAAAGGCATAGGCAAAAAAAAAGTAAAAATAAACAAGATTACATTGAGCTAAACAGGAGATAACTGAGGGTGAAAAGACAAAGTAGGATGGGAAAAATACATGAAATCTATCTATGTGCTCAAGGGTTAATATCCAAAATATATAAGAAAATATAAAAAAATCAACTCAATAGAAAGAAAACCACTCAAAGTGTGCTAAGAACCTAAAGGATAGTTCTCAAAGAAGATATACAAATACCAAGCAGGCAAATGGAAAAAATGCTCTTTACTAATCACCATTGAAATACAACTTAAAGGTAAAATGAGATTATCACTTCACATCTGTTACACTGGTTATCATGCAAGACAAAGAATAAGGATTGGAAAGGAAAGTCCTGGAAAACTAAGGAGCCCTCGTACAATGGGTGAGAAGGTAAATTAGTAGAGTTATAACAAAAAACAGAAGAGACTTTCCTAAAAAAAAAAAAAAAATTAATAATAGAATTCCCATAGGATGTAGCAGCCCCAAACCTGGACAGAAATCCAAAGGAAAGGAAATCAGTATGTCAGGGTTACCTGCACGCTCAAGGTCACCAACTCATTGTTCACAATCGTCGAAATGCCCTTCCACGGAGGAATGAAAAATGAAAATGTGGTGTATATACTCAGGGCTACTCCTCAATGACTACTGATCAGCCTTTTTCCAAAACGAAATTTGTTGCTTGCAAAAACATGGATGAATACAGAGGATATGAAGTAAGGTGAAATAAGCCCGACTCAGAAAAACAAGTACCATGAGATCTCACTTATGGTTGACTCAAACAGTTGAACTCACAGAAGTAGAAGTCGAAGTCTCCAGAGGTTGGGGTTGGGGGGTGGAGAGATGTCCGTCAAAGAATATAAAATTTCAATTACACTGCAGGAATCAGCTCAGAGCTCTATTGCACCATGATGATGAAATTGAGAACAATGTGTTACACTCTTAAAAGAGGTGGAGGGAGAGGAAGAGGAAGAAAGAGGAAATAAAAAGAATCAAGATGTGTTTAGGTACATGGGCCAACACCTCACAACATAGTAATCATTATGTACTGCAAACATGAATAAAAAATAAATTCTAAAAAATGCTAAGAGAAAATTGGAAATGCTGTCCCTACAAAAAAACATATGAGATAATACATTAAATAGTTCAATTCATTCAATCTGTAATGTTTACATATTTCAAAATGCTGTATGTGACAAATATGATTTTTAGCAATTAAAATGTTAAAACTTTTTGAAAAGAAATGATAGATACTATTAACCAAAAATTAATCTAAATATAGCACCAATATTCACATGCATACTAATACATACACAATTAAATCTAGGTGTTAAAAGCAAAACACCAGCCATGTTTTTACCATTATCAAATTGCCTTCATGAGAAATGAAGTTTCAAAAAGTTAAGTTAAATTATGTAGCAATTATACATGTTTTCAACAGACAACCTTAAAATCGTAGTGGTGTTTTTCAACTCACAGGACCATTATTAAAGTTCAAATATTAACAACCTGTTACATTTATAATCACATGGGGAATTGAAAAGAAACCAGGAGACTCTGGCCCAATTTTTATCTCTTGTTCATAAAAAGTCCCTAAGCAATATTATTCTGGCAAAAGGCAGCTTACTACAGACTAAATTAACCCTTAAGTTCCCTTTTGTTTTAAAGTCATAGACATTAAAGTCATGATTATATATTAACAGGTATATACCATAAGGTATTATGTTATATATCTAAGGTATCAAAATGATTACATATTAATATTTTACTTGTAACCACAAATAAAATAGAAAAATAATGGGAGAAGGTAAAACCGATGACTAACAGTTTTATCATCTCATTACATACAGCAATGCATGTAGAGAATAAGAAATAAAATTACACAACCATACAATAATCTCTAAATACAAACATAAAAAATTTATTAGCATTTACAGATATCTTAGAATCAGAATCCCTTGGGATAAGGATCTAGACCAACGTAAGTTCACATATTCATAATTATCTGTTGGAAAGAATAGACGATAAGATGTATTCCAGTAACATAAAAACCATTTAGGTCAGTAGAAACCAGAAGGGTCTTTGAAAGACTCCAGAAGGAACTAATCAAATATGAAGCATGATGAAATTTGGTTTATTACTGCAAGTAATCAAGGTTCTAACTTTAAATTTCTAGCAAACAGCCCTGTCAAGTGAGCAATGGCTTCACATTATCATCAGACAACTGGGCAGCAGTTTCCCCTGTCATTTTTATAAAAACAACCCAAATCCCTTCCTCCAGCAGCCCATGTTGTAGACCATTTCCTCCTCAGCCCATGCTATAGACCACCATTTCCTCCTCAGCCCATGCTATAGACCACCATTTCCTCCTCAGCCCATGCTATAGACCACCATTTCCTCCTCAGCCCATGCTATAGACCACCATTTCCTCCTCAGCCCTTGGATACCTGCTGTGATCCTCCCTTCTATTCACACTGACATCATGGGTTCTCATTCACACACCGCCATGTTGACCAAGACCAAATGATTGTCTCTTAGTATCTACCACATTTATTCTTCCAGTCTCCTCCCAGCAGCCTAGATTTAGGGCTACATTTCTTGTCTTCCTATTGACCCTTTTCAGCCACTCTTCTCATGTCAGTGTTCAGCCTACTTTAACGTGGAAGAAAGCTTCACTCAGCACAAATGTGGGAGGTCTGATTCCTCCTTTTTCTCATCAACATCACCTGAGTGCCATACAAAGAGAGATATACAGAGAGGTCTGAATCTACTATCCATCTTGTTAATTCATGCACACCAAGCTCTGTTTACTCACAGACAAACACTGGACCTGCTTTTGGTTTTTCAGGGTGGATCCCTATCTAGGATCTCACTACTCCACTAGTTCACAGATGCCGGAAGGTGGAAAGTGAACACCATGCATTTACCCAAAGTAGCCCTTTTGTTTTGGAAAGAGGCCTTGAATCTCTGCCCAACCAGTGCATCCAAAGGCGCATTCCCACATACCTTGCATCCACTTCTATTAGCTCCTCACAGGCACGCCTGCGATTCCAAGCTTCATGGACCCAACAGGCTGCCAGGTACTCAAGAACGGAGACAGAGTTATTGTCATTAATATTCAATGTTGGTGCCTAAAACCAGCATTTAAGAAATGGCAAATGTAGGATGATGTTTTCCACAGCAGAATAAAAATGGCCTGGTAACCAAGTCAACTGGATCTAAACTATTTCTCCACAGCTACTGGATAACTTGATACTACACAAGCAGCAATGTGAAAGAGGGCCATCCTCATCTTTAAATGGGAGTACTAAAGCTTCTCTCACCTACGAGATCATGATATTGGTGTTTAACACAAACCCTGGTACACCGTGCGCATCCAGGAGTTGGGTCTTTTAAAGTATTTGTCACATTTTTAGATATAAATGTTAATAAATTCAGCTGAGATGGTGCGTGCCTGAATCCCAACACTCAGGAGGCTGAGGCAGGAGGACTGTCCTAAGATCGAGGCTAGCCTTTAACTTAGTGAGTTAAAGTCCAGCCTGCGCTACATAGGGAGACCTTATCAATACTTTTAGAGAACAGAGGTAAGGAATAGAGAAAAAAGGAAAAAAAAAAAAACAATTATAGTACATTAAATTCACTTTTGTAACTTTTTGAAAAGGCAACTTAAGAACCAATATTTACGTGATTATTTGCTAAAGTTTAAAAATGTTTCTAAATAACAATACACACTGCTTTGAAGACCTTACACTTAATGGTAAATATTCATTTGTTCAAATGAATGTCCTTTGCAAATATATCTCACCCACAGTGTTCAGGATACAGGCAATTCTCCACAGATTCAACTCAAAAGGTGAATCCCGCGGGGGACAAGAAGAGAATGAGGTGTCTCAGGGGTACCCAGAGATGAAGAGGGGTCGGGGAAGCGACACCCTGATGACAAAAGAAAGAAGACACAAACTCCCAAGGTGGCCCAGGAGGCAGAGGCGAGCTGGGTGAGGATTGGAGATCCTGCAGGGCAGTGACGAAGAACCTTTTAGAGCTTATGATGCTAACAAACTGCCAGCTGCAGCATGTGTGCCTCTACTGTTCTGTGGCAACCAGAGAAGGCTACGAGACAGCTGGGCATGGTGGAGGCTGAGGCAGGAGGATCCCTGGGAGTTCAAGGCCACACTAAGCTATAAAGTGAGTTCAAGACCAGCTTGAACTACATAGTCAGACCCTGTGCCCAGACAACCATCTCCCTTCCAAACAAAATCTAGAAGACCAGAGATAACAGGAGAACCAAGGGTCCTACGGGACAGGCAGCTGCCCCAAACACAGCTTCAGATAACACATGCATCTCCACTTTGAGGTGGAAAGCCAAACTGAGGCAGCATCTCTCCTGGCTCCTGTGCAGTCACTTATGGCATTTTAAATCGGTGTGAATTACAGAACCGTTCTTGTGCCCGTGCCTGATAAGATCAGAGACAACACCAACAGCCTCAGATGTGACCAAAATCTCATCTGCTCTCAAACACCTATGAGGGCTTCATTGTTTAAACATGTCTAAAATCCTGTGAACTGTTTAACTTTGAACATTTATGCTTAGAACTGAAGGACGGAAAACTCATTTACATTCGTGTACAAATTTATTATTCAAAGCCCAGATGACACTGACATAGTCCTTGGCCCCAGCAGTCTTCTGGAAGAAGTCAGAGTCCAGCCTCAGGAGAGAGGCCAAGAGGAGGAGAGGGCACTGGTGACCGGCCACCGTGCCGCCAACCCACTGAGTCAGGGACAGCGACATGAGCTCTTTCCACCCTGTACACTACAGGAAACCACAGAGAAACACTAAAACGAAGTGGCTTTACACCCCATTATACAGACACATACACACACACATAAAGTAAAAATAATTAAGGAAAAGTCAGTGAAAACTTGGTAGCATTGCGAAATGGTACACAAAGAACGAAAAGGCTCTAGGCTGACAGAGGAGACTTAAAAGCAAAGCGGCCCTGTTGAAAAACATGTCTGGAAATTTTATTTTAGAAGTTATAGCCTTGGTTTTCAGAATCAGAACAAAAAGTTTATAAATATACCTTACTTTATGAATTTGAAATAGAAATTAACTCCATTTATATTTAAAAACTCAAAGTAGGGTCAGTGCAGAACTACAGTAAGACTGCTACTTTGAATGAAAGTAAAACAACAGATATTCCAGAAACCAGAAGAGCAAGCGGCAATATTTCAGACACACGTCCACTGAGATGAGGAATACAGTCGTGAATTCAGACATCAGGTCTAGGTTTATACGTCAGTCTACACTCTTTTCATTTGGATAAATGATCAATCTAGATGAGAAGTGTTCACTGGAAACAAACCTACCCACATCAGTGGGACATCTTATTTTATGTATTTAAAATTCTAGTAGTCCAAGAATATGCTGATTCCCATATTCATGATTGTTTTAGTCAAAGGATTTGTCTTGCATATAATGATAGGAAAAGCTTAACATGTGGAAATTACAAAGATAACACTGATCTTACACTACAAGTCAGTTTTCGATATTAAGAATCATAAGCCAGAATCTCTGATAACAGAGTCTACTGCATATCATTCTGCCTAACAAGGTCTTACACTCACAGATAAGCAGAAAGTTGTCTTCTCAAGGATCAGAAATTTATAGCAACTTCAAGGACAAGGGTAAACGGCAGAGTAACAAATTCGACACTAAGCTTCAACTAGGCCATTGTGGTAATTAAGATAAAATTTACTGAATAAAACCATATTCATTTACCTAATGCTTACCAATATTCACGAGGTAGGTCTTCTCTACCATTTTATAAATAGGAAAAATCAAACGGGAAAAAGTCAATCGGCCCTGTTAAGGTCACACAGCTAAGGGAAATAGAAATCCAACTTTTTCTGGGTCAAGAGCGTAAGTTGTTAACCACTATAATAAGATCATTAAAGCTTCTAACAACTGTATTAGGAAGAATGAGGTAATTTCCCCAATTAGCCAGATGAAGAAATTGTGGCTCAGACAGGTCAGACTAACAAATCCCACAGAGAGGGAGTGAAACCTAAGCCTTCTGATTACGGGCATATCACACCACAGGCTCAGCAGGCGCTACATGGAAGCATCACCAGAAGATCTTTTACTACACAGTAATTAAAAGCAACATCTACCCATAGGATATAAAACACTAGCACTGCATTAACTGAAATGCATGGCTGAGATTTCCTCAAATATTTACCAGTCTTTTTAACCCCTCCCTCAAACTGATTTTTAGAGTATTGGTTTAAACAGGTGATCATTTCAATCCAAATACTTGTTCCTTCAGAAAGTACAGGTTAAGAATCTCAGGCCAGACTCCAGTTAGAGCCAGGTGTGGTGGTACTCCAGGAGGCTGAAGCAGGAGGATCCCAAGTTCAAGGCCAGCTTGGGCAATGTAGCAACTCAGCAAGATGGAATCTCAAAAAGGGGCTTGGAATGTAGCTCAGTGCGACCCTGGTTAACTCCTTAGCTCGCGTTCCCTCTCTCTTGCTTGCTCTCTCTCCGTCATTAATAAGCTAATGAGGACAGTTAATAAGGACAACACTGGAATCCGACTTGGGTCTGCATGACTAACACCCGATCCTAACACTCATTCCAAGCACAGTGCTATTTTATAGCAAGCATCCATCACACAGTGATCAGAGCCTGCTTAAAGTAATGAATGGCACACTGGTGACTCAAAGCTGGGGACCGTCTGGCAGGTGACAGAGTAGGAGAAGAAACAGTAAACCCTCCTGTAAAGGAGGGTTCTGTGGCTCAGAACAGAGGACGTGTATGAGCTCCCCATAGGAGAGGGTGTCTCGAACAGTGGAATTGGAATGTGGACCGCGGAGAATATAGAACACCACACGATTGAGTTTAATTTTAATTCGGAGTACAGCAGGGAATTCCTGCACGCTTTTAGACTGGGATGAGGTAACCCAAGTAACAAATTGGAAGAGAAAGCAAACAGGAACACGCAGAAGTGACTTCAAAGAGGAACAGATGGTAGGATGAGACGATGACACCAGTGCAGTCCAAAGGAACGTGGCTAAAACAAGCACAGGTGCAAGGGAAGTAGAGAGAGATGCACACAGCCGCAGTAAGCGTCTAATGGATAGGACCTGGCAAGAGATGAGAGGTGAAGAAAAAAAGAGAAATTTCAAAACTAGAATACACATGACAAATTGAAGTAAGAAATTCATAGATGATCACAGAACTTCTGAGGTCTAGGAAACACGTGGCAATGACTCACAATTTCACAGGCAATGGGATGGTTCTGCTTGGCCAGACTGATGCATATCTGCATGGAAAGCCAGGTCCTGAACCATAAGCCTCCACTCACATCGCCCCGCTTCCCACACAGCCTGGCAAGAAGCCTCAAAATTGTGTCCTTTCATTCTGAACCTCAGTGGCCAAACAGACATCCGGACAGGCGTGCACGGCTCACATGTGCAGGAACACAAAAGGCCAAAGGGACGGGAAGAGGGACTATGGTCACATGGAGGACAGGCCCACAAAACCCCAGCGAGAGAAAGGCACGCGCTCCCACAGGCGGGGTGGAGGAGCAGACCTCCCTGATAATGCAGTAATTCTGGAGTCTCAAAAAATGCCAGGGAAGCCAAGAGCCTTGCCAAAGAGTCCATGAGCCCCATCAGCGGCTTAGGAACAAAACGGCCGGGGGTGAACAGCACAGCACCCTAAGGAAAGCACGCTCATGCATATTAAAGAGCCTCAGAGAAAACATCTTCACTTTCAATACAAGGTTTTTATATGCTTCACCATTCCAAATATATTTAAGAAAATAAGACAGAAGATTCATTCTTTTATTAAAATCCACAAAAAAAGGAACAAATGTTAACAGTTAAATAATAGTGTATAATCTAATGTAACTTAAGACTAGTGTGCAATCTACCCTAACAGATTCCCATGTCAAAAGCAAAAATTTTTAAACTCAGTCATTATAATGAACTACAAAAACCACATCAACTCAGTGCCTATGTCCTGTCCTGTATTAAACAACTAAATTAGGAAAAGCTTAACACATTGCTCAATGGAAAAAATCTCTTTAAAATAACAAATAATTATTTTTATTTGAATTCAGACCTATTTTTCTTGGACAACCTACAAAAAATATGTTTCCCTTTCTAAAAAGTTCAGGACATTAATACCAAAGTCTTAGCCAAGGGTTGAAGAAACTATTACTGAATTGGGTCTGTTTATGATTAAAATTCAAAGTTCTCAGGGAAATTAGTCCCTCTGGGGACTTTAAAATATAAGTAAGTCCAAAAGCCTAGATTTCTGCTGATATAATCAAACTAGCAATCCTCGTGCCCCTCTCAAACTTTCTCTAATTTAAACTAGAAGAGATTCTCGTAAAGTTAAACATTTAATGTAGGAAAATATACACTATCTATGGAATATGATACCTTTTATCAACATGCTTACTCTAAAAATGCTTAAGAGAAGAATGTTTTCAGATATACGAATTACAAGCAGACAGTCCTTCACGGTAACAGACAGGAACAGTGTGGCCAGGCTGAGCTCTCAGTGTCTCTGAAGGAGACCCCATGCCTGATGGCATGGATCCCCACTTTCCTTAAGCAAAATAGGAGGAATGCAATGGCCCCAACGTGGGTCCCGCCCTGCCAGAGAGGAAAATGGGTGGTTACAGTGAAATCCAGCAAGAGCCACGGTGGAAACAGAAGATGTGACAAGGACTTGGTCTTTGCCAGGAGTAAGTGTGACGATGTGCCTGGAGGGGAAGGCAGGGCAGGAGGAGTGCGAAGTGACCTCCTCATTGTCGGCAGGTTCCAGGCCCAGCAGGGCCCGGTTCAGGTGACTTTGCTCAGCAGGAGGAGCTCAGTCTCGCTGGCAATGTGGGACTTGCAGGCAAAGATCTGGGGATAAGCTGGAGACAGGTAAGCGAAGGCATGGCAGGAAGGCATAGCATAGCAGGGGCAGCGGCCTCCAGCCCGGCAACACTGCCGATACCCCATGTGCTGTCTGGGTTCAGGGCTTCCCGGGCATGATGTTAAACCCTCTTAAAAGTGACCTGCGAGGTGACGAACCTGCTATGAGGCCTAGGAACCCCAGGAAGCTGCCTCTGTAACGCATGCTAGGAAACGCCAACATTGGCCATACCCCACCCTGGTGCTCCTGCTGCGCAAAGCCCAAAGAGTCTAAGGCCGGGCTCCTTGGCACACAGTGCAAATGATCAGGTGAGAGGAGGACAGTGGTAACCTGCTGCAGTGTCCCTGTGAGCATGAGCACCTGGGCTCTGCCTTCTCCAGGAAACCGGGCTCAAGATAAGGCCAAGTTCAAACATCTGTGGATACGTTTTCATGTAGGCCTTGCTCTGAGCTACAAAGTCTGTATCTGTTTTTCTCAAGCATGAGTGTAAATATTAGAATAACTCTACATGTATGAGACAGAAAAACTGACATAAATGAAAGTGTCCAAAATCATGGGTCCTGGAAGGATGAAAGATATTTAAATGGAGACATACATTCTAGACACCTGAGTGCAGTTCTAGAAATTCCACACTTAGTATTCATAACTAACATCACACATATTCATACCGTATGCATGTGTAAACTCTAGTCTGCATTTTGACATTAAAAAAAGAAAAAAATTAAGAAGGAAATCCCTGTAGTTGTAACTATCTGATGATTTCTTTTATAACCACAGGTATAAATACCTTTGCATTTCAACTTCCTATACAGCAGAAAGGAAAAGGTTTACACACCATGAACACCAGAACTCAGTGGCTTCCTATAATAGGAAACTGACCATGACATCCAGAGACAGAGGATTCTCATCAGTCAGGACTCCTGTAACCTTCATGCAAAGCACAAGAAATGGAGAAAAAATGCCTGGCCCTACCAAGTGGTAAAAGTAACAAGAGACTACAAATTGCCAACAATTCCTCATGGAGTGGAAAAGGTTCCATTGGGGAACAGTATCTATTGATCTTAAGTCTCAGACCCCAGAATGACCGTTCCATCACCATACATCTTGCAGCTCACGTTGTGCTTTCTTTCTACTGTACTATTACCATATAATCTTAAAGCAATGAAAAAAATTTGTTAACAGAAATAAGTTAAATAGCACCTTACCTTGGAGTATAATAAAGGAAAAATACTGACTTTGTTAACACAGAATTTATATACTCAAGTAACTAGTAGAGAACTGAATATAAAACCCATACCTGGGCCTGGGGTATAGCTCAAGGGCAGAGAGCATGTCGTGTACACACAAGGCCCTGGGTTCAAGTCCTTACACCACCACTACCTCCCCCACCCTTCAAGAAACCGTATCTTTCTCGAAAGCAAGCCGAGTCACTCATCTTTTAAAACTCTTGTCCATTTCCTCTCTTTAGCCTTCTACTTATTTTCATTTCATCTAAGAATTTCAATTTCAGCTAAGAAATTATGGAGAAAGTAAAATTATTAACTGATGTTCCCCAAATAGGAATGGAAGAAGAGGGAATAACCCAATTACAGTTGAAAACAGAAAAAAAAAAAGTATGAGATTTAAAATATGAAGAGTACACAAATTAAAGGTGAATCAAAGACTTTTAGAAAGTTTAATTTCATTTATGCAAATTTTAGTTATTTATTATTTCCACAAATGTTACTAAAAAGTTTCAGAATGTGATGCACACCTATAATCCCAGCACTCAGAGAGGCTGAGGAAAAAGAAGATTGCAAGTTCAATACCAAACAAAATTTAAAATTTTAAGAAGGACTGAGTGTAGGTCAGTACAAAGGCCCTGGGTTCAATCTCCAATGTCACCATCACACACACAAAAAGTTTCAGGGTGAGGCAATGGAAGAAAAATACTTCTTTCTTACTTTTGACTGGGTGGTGGCTGGTTTTTTGAAACAGTGTCTCTTTAGGTAGTTCAGGCTTTGAATTCACTATGTAGCACATCGCTGGCCTGGAGCTCACAGCAATCCTGCCTCAGCACACCTGTGCTAGGAGTATAGACATGTACTGCCATGCCTGGTAGAAAACTATTTTTTAAATATAAACCTACAAGGGTAACCACATGTTTTATCATGAGGTTATTTAGGTAAATTTACAAATATACTGTACTTAAAAAAACGACCAAGAATTTTATTAAATATTTCTATATAAAAATGGCTTTTGGAGGCCGAGGAATGAAGGCCAGCGGTAGAGCCTTTTTTTAGTATATACAAGGCCCTGGGATTACAGTGCTGTAACAACAAACAAACAAAAAGAACTTTTTGGAGGGTTTGAATATTCTGATAGCGCTCCCTCAACCTCCAAATATCTTCGCGGATAGGGAGAAAAAAATATAAAAATTAAGTAACATAAAGAAACGGAAACAATGAGCTCGGGAAGAAGAGCTGGGGAGCCCTTCAGGGCGGTGCACTGCCAAGCACAGGGTAAAGAACCGGAAACTGCACTTTACAAGAATCACGGAGCTCAGCGCACTTCCGGTGCCTGCCACCTCACCTGCTGAGGGCGGGGGCGCCCTCGGCCAGGCTCCTGGCTCACGGGAAGCCCAGTTCCAGCCCACGTGCTGCCGGCCACATCAGCAGTCTTCTGCACTACAGAATGCCCAAAGGCTCCCGGCCAGGCAGCTGGGCAGACAGCAGGGATCACCATGTCACACCCATGGGACTGGCACCTCTGGGGCTTTGCAAGTGGGGTGCTACGTGGTCCAGTGTCTCCTGAGACAAAGCTGAGCAGCACCTGTCCCAGTCCCAAATGCACCAGTGCGCTAAAGGCACACTAAGTGTGCCTTTCGATTTTAGGCTTTTATCTAAAACATATTCAATAGGAAATGAAATAAACGAAGGCTATCTATTGCAGGTTTGTTTTTTTTTTTTGACAAGTACACGATCTAAACTTCCATCCATAGAGAATAGCCTAGGTAGATAAAGAAAAGTTATTAAACTGATTCAAAAAACAGACACTTTTTAACCTGGCAGGATGGCACGTGCCTGTAATCCCAGCACTGCGGAGGCTGAGGCAAGAGGATCACCTTGACTTCAGGCCAGACCAGCTACACGGTGAAATCAAAGCCTGCCTGAACTACACAGCGGGGTGGGGGAGCATTTTGTGAGTGTTACTATGGAAGAATCAGCAAGTTATTTTGTACAAAATGAAACAACAAAAAAAAGCACAGATCACTGTATGTGGTATTTTTATATAAAAATGAAAGAAACATATTTTACTCCCTTTCTTATGAAAACACAGCACTCTCTGAAAAGATGCCCGCATAGCATACAACCGTGGGAAGGAGGGATGGGAGGAAGACATTCGAGTGCAAGGTTTGATTTGGGAATTGAATTCGGGACCTGTGTAAATATTAAATAGTGTTTTAAAAAATAATGCTGAGAATAATGTTATTTACTGAATTCTCATATAGCCAGTAATGTATACTGTATTCCATAATAAATATAGAATGTCTCTAATCCAATCACTCACCTCACATTCTTATTAGCTAAGAAACTTTTTGTATAATGCCATTATCATCTACACCATTTTCCCTCTAACTGAAAACAATATCTAAATCTCATCATAATTTTCATGTCAAATATCCATAGAAGAAATATGCTTTACTCAAGGAACTGAATAAAGAAAATAATCTCAAATGCTCTATACTAGGGATAAGAAATGAATGGTACATCAGAATTTATAATATCCATGCTTTATATATTAAACATGCAAGTACCAAAAATCCATTATACTCACAAGAAAAAAAATTAATCTCTAAAAGGAAATTTTTACCAGTTGGAGTCCCAGATTGATAGCAGAATTCATTTTCATCATAGTGAAAATGAAAATAGCTAAACTCTAGAAGCTAAAAGCTCCCAAATAAAATATATATTTTCAGGAGAGACTATTAACTCTATTATATTCAACCCAATTGTTTATAAACTGCTCAACATAATCAGTCTGTTCCAATACTGTTTTTCCGATTCCACAGAAAACGTATGTCACCTTAGTTATAAAAAGTAATTTAGTATTTCCTGATAATTAAACATTTTTAGTATTTAGGTAATTATATGTTTAGACCTAAGAGAACTGACAGCTCTCTCAGGCTTATGAGGATACTTTGCCCATCCCTTCATAAACACCTGACTTTCGTGCACACAGGTCACAGTAGCCCTGCCCCCTTGCCAACTGCCACCCACCAGGCAAGGCCCAGTCCTGGGTAGCTGTCTCTGGGCTGCTGTGCAGCACAGCAGGACAGCAGCGCTCCTTAGGCAGAGGAGGGCTGGCAAGAGCAGCCTGGCAACACGCATCTCCTCTTTCATCACCCAGACTCTGTTCAGACAGCCTGGGAGGAACTTCAGGAGGAGCAGACCTGGGGATCAGAAAGACTGCGCTCCCCAACCCACATCAAGCCTGGTGCAGTAGGAGCACAGCTGTTCCTTCCCAGAATTCCACGTCTCCCTCCTGACTGAGTCTTTTGGTCATGGTTCTTAGGGGGTTTTAAGTCCTTTTCTGTCAGATGCTAACTGACAAGCGACAGTAACATCAGTATCAATGATGTGACAGGATGACTGTCAAGAAGGCTTACAAATATGTATGTTTTAATATTCAGTAGGTTTTTGTTCATTTTCCTATGGTATGCAGTTTTGGGTCCATAATTAATAAAAAAACACAGACATATCGCATGGCATTTTAAAAAAAGGCCCACCCAACAAGGATCTGCCCACAATAATATATGGTATCAGACTTCCTCCTTTAACTTATTCAAACATTTAGGACTTAGCTACAACAGAAAACGACATAATGGCAATGCCAATTTAGACAGAAACAAAGACACACTCAAATGTGCAAATGTCATGAAGAAGAGGACAGTAAGCAAAGATTCCACAGTGCAGAGAAGCAGGGACCATACACTTCTGCAAATGTGAGGGCCAGGGAAGGGCCTGTCACACGATGCTGGCCACAGAAGAAAAGCAGGAGCTACGTGTGTACCCTGTGAGAGGCAGCAAGTCAGGCGGTGGCAGGAGAAGACAGAGGCCAGAGCCAGACGAGGCCAGGACAAGAACTGTGAGACTAGGGGGGATGGGGACAGAATGAGGGACAACGCGGACACGGGCACAGGGGAGTGTGTGGACCTCACAGAGCAAGGCAAGCACTCTTCCTGCTTTCCTTCTCAGCGGAGGAAGAAGCCAGGTCACAATGAAGCACCCAACAAATGACCGTACTCTTGAGAATGGCAGAGATTACCAAAGACAGGGAAAATCACCATGCTTCACAAAAGGGTTCAACTAATGCTAATAAATATTAATAGTTATTTATAGCAATACTATCTTACAATTTGAAAAACACAGTACCTGAAGAAAAAGAGAAGGAAATGCTTCATGTTCCAACTTTGTGAAGTTTGACATGCTTAAAAAACAAAAAAAAAAAGCTCAAAGATAATATGTGTTTACTCTGAAGGCATGCAAATAATATTCATATGTAAGATTCAAGTCCAAACTGCACTCCAGTCCCACCCCAAAACCATCAGGTGTATACTGTAGAAATCTCATTCATTCCCAGTACTGTAATCTACTTCTAGTTCATCTATTTAAAGAGCTGACTGAAAGCTGAGGATACCGCTCAGAGGTAGTGTTTGCCTAGCAGGTACAAGAGCCTGGGTTCTACCCTCAGCACTAGAAAGAATAAAATCCTGGTGTGCAGTATCCTTTTAGTCATGAAAGAAAAAATATAAAAACAGAAGGGAAAATATGGCTTAGGGACACACAGAACCACTGAAAAATAGTATGTGCACATGCACCGAGGCCGCGGAGCAAAAAACACATAAAACCACTGGACATTTTTTAACAGTTAAGAAACTTTCCAAGGCCATTTGAAAGCCATGTTAATGGTAGCTGGAAATAAGACCTATATAGGAATAATTAAAAATTATACCTATCTATATTATAAAACCCAAAGTTACAAGTGGCTTATGAATGATTCAGTTTCTATAGGCAGGCTGTAGGAAATAGGTACTGAAAACAACATATTGTAAACTAAAAATGTTAATGTAGTGTCTTAACCACTGTTTTTTCAAAGAATAACAGTTCTACTACCCGTGAAATATAGAAATAAAGACCAAAATTTCAAAAGCAAATGATATGCAGATGAGTGGGAATAAAGAGTTATAGTATAAAGCAAGTATTCTTTTCATCATCATATTTAATCACACAGCTCATAACAAAACTCTCTGAGGCTGCCTACAATGAAAATACGAAAAGGCAACTGAAGGTTAAAGCTAAAAATGAAAACGCATCTTGATCCACAGTGCAAGTTCTTAAATGTCTTAAATGTCTGGTTGGAGCAGCAATGTTCACAGGCGTGAGCGCTGTCAGCTACTAAGAGGTGCCCCATAGAGGTTAACCCACGCTGTACCAAAGACACTCGGCTCAGCACAATTCCCAAATCCCTTCCGTGCTGTTTGCAACCTCAGGCAGCGTAAGGGGAAAGGAGAAACTGAGGTGCACGCCTTCCACTGCATGGCCCGGGTCTAAAGGCAGGTGAGTGGCATTGCGGCTCCAACCCCACTTGTGCCTTGGGGGCTGAATGCCAGCAAGGGATCAAGCAGAAGCCCTCCTAAACCCCTCCAAATTCTTCAGTGGGACCCTCATGTTTTGTAATCCTAGGAAGACCATGCATGCTTGCCAAATACAAAAGGAAATTAAAAAAAAAAAAAAAAGAATCAACACATATTAACACTAATGTCATTTTTGTGTCAGATTATGTTCTTCGGAAAAGAACCAGAGATGATTTAAAAAGATTAAATTTTATTCTAATTCTGATAAGATGCCACAGAAGCAAGAATCCAATTCTGAAAGGATGTGGAGGGCATTAGAAATACACCAGGGATGAAAATGAACCAGTCCAGCATGCCAAATGGTATGTCCAACACACACGGAGATCATAATGTGCAAGACAAGACTACTAACTCCGGGCGGGGGTGTAGTTCAGGGTACAGCGCTTACCTAGCATGTGCCACCTCCACACATATTACTTGAGAGACAGACAGACAGACAGACAGACAGAGACAAAGAGAGCTTTGTTGAGGGGGAACCATCAAATGAAAATCAGGAAGGAGAGTAACCCTCTGAGTGTCTTCCTATACGGGAAAGTGGATCCACACCTCCATGTGTTGTGACTTCAAACACAGAGCCCAAATCTGCCAAGTGAGTATGATTTTTCCTATTTTGTTCACAATGAAAATGAAGTTCGCAGGGTTTCCATGTCTTAGATATACCACACAGCTGGTGAGCGGAGGGCCGGAAAGGAGGCACTGGTTTCTATCCCTGACACAGTCCAAAATGCTTCTTGTTTCTCTCAGGAGGAAATACCAACCATATGGCCCAGCGTACCCTGAGACTGCTCCCCAAGAGAGTGGTACACCCTTCCAATTGCCCAACAGGGTTCCTAGGGTCCAGCCTGTGGTCCACCAATTCCTCTAGTCCACAGTATTTAAATCACAAAAGCAGAAAACATGTCTCACATACAGTAGGATCCACCAATCATTGCATTTTAAAACAAATAATTATAAACATGCATTAGAACAGCGGTGACTCTATTATCAGCACACAACAAAATAACCATGCATTAATACACCCAGGTCAGAGACGACTCTTAAAAGGTTGCTTTCAGTTTTATTTTTGGTGTTTTTGTGAACAGGCAGGTTTGTTATTAAATAAAATCTCTGGCATTTTACAATAAAACCTAATTTCAAAACAAATGTTATGTCTTTAGTTTTTACATTAGGCACTGCTTGAAGAAAACACAATTATATCTGCTTCTATACAAATTTTGAAAAGAAACCGGGAAATTGTATTAATAAATCCCTTCTTTTTAACAGAAAAGAGTAAACTTTTTGAATTTAGAGGGGTAAGACTTAGGTTATTCTGACATAATCAGAACAGTCATGTGATTAAGCAATGCTTATGGGTGAAAGAAGAAACAAAAATAAACAATATTACCAAAACTCATCTGTCAAGTTAGCACTGGGCAGCACTAGAACCCATACTCAGGTCCCTGAACGGGGCAGAAGCCAGGAAACCCGGTCTGTCCCGACGCCCCAATTCCTACGGCTCTTCCGTGTTTCCACCGTGGCCCTGCCCAGTCACTAATACCCTAATCAGATTTCTGAATAAACCATCTCCTAATTTTGTAATTAAGGAAGATCATTTTGTACTCTGGAAACCAACTTCTCTGACATATGGATAGCTGTAGAAGGGTTCAGCACACTGAGACACTTTTTTCCCCATTTGGAAAAGGCTGGGAGGCACCTCAGGACAGGGGAGGGCGTTCCCCGATGTGAGGAGACCTATAGAAAACCCCACCTCCGTGTGTTACGCGCCAACAGGAGCCACAGCCGGACCCGCCCAACACTCACTAGTCCATAACATTAGGTTAACAAAGCCAGGGACTAGGCCACTAACCAACTGGCCTGGAGAGGAACACACTTTTTAACCGTCTCCATGAAACCTGGATAAGCTTAAAAATGCTGTGGTGGAGAGAGGGGCAGGCAATTAAAAAAAAAAATTAAGACGTGTTGCATACATGCAGTAATCCCCCACAAGGAATGTAATCAGTATACACTACAAACAGGCACTAATGGAAAACTAAAATGCTTCTTCAGTAGGTTGTTCATTTACCTTTGCCCTAGATATTAAAACATTTGGTATAAGTCACATTACAAGGCAAAGTAAAACTGAAACAAATTCATAGAAACTTCCCTTTTGTTAAGATGTGTGAACCTAAGTATTATGTATCATGTCGATATTATTTTCCAAAGGTTAAAAAGTATCAGAATAAACAAACACAGACTATTCTTTAAAAAGCAAAAATACCAATAAATCTATACTTCCTATCATTCTGTTATGTAAAAACATTTTCTGATTATCATTCAACTAGCTTTCTCATTCTGTTATCTAGGATTCTACAAAATTCAGGCCAAGGTTTAAAACAAAAAAGGCACTATCAGCTGGGTGTGGTGATGCACACCTGTCTGTAATCCCAGTACTGGGGAAGCTGAGGCAGGAGGATCACTGGGACTATGAGGCCAGCCTGGGTTACACAGTGAGACCCTAAAAGCCACTCTCTTCATCCTGGGCACCTTTGTTTCACCAGGCTCACAGGACCAGAGGCGAGGGATGAAAGACTGCATGAAACAGCACGAAGCGGGTACACCGGGGCTGGGGTGGGGGACAGGTGATGGCCGGGCACAGAGCTCGGCCGGGGGTGTCCACTTAGCATGCTCAGACGTCAGGTTTGGCTGTCACTGCTCCTATAGCTCGGGACTGAGCCGTGACTCCGGATGGGAGATTCCTTTCTGCAGGAAGGGGACACGGGGAGGGGGCCACAGGTCTGGAATTGTGTCCTCATCATGCTTCTAAGACAGTTTTCCTCCTTTAAGATATCCTGCCAATTAGACCGAGTTTTTCTTGATGGCAGGAACCCTAAGATGTGGCCTTTTCTCTAAAGGTCAGGGCAGTCACTCCCCCGCGCAGTGGTGGCGGCTGGAAGGTGCTGTCTCTCCTTCCTGTTTCTGCTAATTGGGTGCAGGCTTTCGGTAAGGGCCGGCAGCAAAAATGGCAGAATCCCAATTAGCTTCTGTTTTCCTTAAGGTCTCTCTATTTGCTGCTCCTAAGTCCTTCCAGTCGTGTGTTGTAAAGTTCCTGCCTCTTCCTCTGTGGGATTCAGTAGGTGCCATCAAGTGTAGGCATACAGGAGCAGGCAGATTATGGTCCATTATCTGCCAATATTCACATTATAGTCTATGCAGACGGAATCAGAAAAAGGTAATGGTTAGAAGGAATTTGATATTTTTTTTCCCCAGTACTGGGGACTAAACCCAGGAGTGCTCTGCCACTGAGCCAGAATGCTCCCCTTTTAATTTTTTTTTTTTTTAATTCTGAGACAGGATTTCACTACATTGTGACTAGCTTCTAACATGGGACCCTCCTGCCTCAGCCTCCCAAGTAGACAGGATTATAGGAATGTACCACTGCAACCAACTAAGGAATGCAAACTGCTTAACATGTTGCCTCACATCAAAACTCAAGGTTTTGTTGCTTTTTTCCTGTTTCCTGACTGTCTCAGAGTCAAAATATCAGAAGCATGAAAACTTTTTCAAAGTAACCCAACAAATCATTTCATTTTCAAACCCTCTGTGTTTTCTCTCAGAAAAAGAAATTCACAGGCTTGTCATAAAAAAGCAAGTCCTTTGAAAGACACACAGTCCTCCATCTCCTGAGACGGATCTGAGGGGGCACTAAGCTACAGGCTATTCGGGGCAACTTCAACTCATCCCTGAAGGGTCCTTTCTGGAAAACAGAGCTTCCTGCATGGAGTTCTAGTAAGACAGACTGCTTTTTTTGTTGTAGAAGTAAAATCAACTTCTGACAGGCAAAGAAGTTTCGCTACCCGCTTAGGTGGGAGCAGTCGGATGCAAGGAGCAGGAGTCCCCTGGCTTCCTGGAGCTGCCTGCCAGCTCAGCTCTCTCTGGTCCTTCTCATCTCTGCTGTTCATTCCCACTGGCGAAGCCAAAGTGGTCATAATTGCCTTCAAAAGCAGAGATAATGAGCGACAAACACTCTTGGAGGAAACAGAGCGAAAACAGAACCACTGGCGAGGTATAAAACCTGGAACTGCCTTGACCTCCTCACCCCAGGCACCATCCGCACTGGTTCCACCCCGGTGTGCCCACACTGTCAAGGCAGAGAGAAGACTGTCTGTCACCACGCAGGCATTCTTTGATCCGTGGGATACAACCCTCCTTACTATATTTTTAATGGCAAAAGCTAAAGAGCAAAAGAGCCTCAGAAGAGACATCAAGTGATTCAAGTCGGATGACTCAGGGGGAATACACAGTGCACAGGGAGAAACCCACAATTAAACGTGAACATTGACTGGATATCTAGGGGCCAAGGCAGGAAACTTATTACTCTTCCTCTGCCCAAACTATAGTGCTTACTTATGGCAAAAACCTTAACCTGAGTTTTGTTTTTGCAGTTCTTATCCTATTAAATAGATTTCAGTCTAGTCACTGGTTGAGAATCTTCACTGGCTTCTATCCCTCCCGGCATAGGCTCGTTCATACCGTATTTAGGGAAAAGGCTATCCTGTGCCTAAAGCTCAGGCCAAGGGCCAGGATGAATCAACGACCTGATGACATCTACACAGTCTGAGGGAGCACCTGTTTTTCCAAAACCCGTCTATCATCAAACAAACGTCTCAGCAAAACCAAATCTAGGCTCAGTCTGGGGGGTGGGGGGACAGAACATGTTTTAGTGGTTTCTTTCTCACAAAGAAACTATTTTATATTAAAATTTAAAAAAAAAAACCTATACTACTTCTACCATTGTGATAGTAAAATGAAAGTTATACCTTTAAAATACTATTCTATGTATTAGCCTTTACAAACACTGAGCTACTGACCTCTTTTCTCAAGGTTACAATTTTAAAAGCCACACATAATCCTGGGCTACCTGCTGCCCGCCTCTGCCAGGCCACCAGGTCCCTCTTTAGCAGCAGCCCCCAACAGCACTCAGTGTGGACAGCTGCGATTCAGGGTCCGGGAACCGCAGAGCTGCGTGCTTAACTCCAGGGGCCAAGGCGGCTCCTTTCTCCCTGGATTTCCAAGTGGGCAGGAAGGAGCACCCACTGGGAGGCTCCCAGGAAAGGCGTACTGCTTTCCAAAGGAGCCACAGTGAAGACACAGCCTTGGCCCCTTCCCTGTGCACAGTGGCAGTGTCTGGGGCTCTCTGGTCAGAGAGCACAGGCTGGACCACCGGCCCCCAGAGACCCTGGGGTGGGCATGCCCACAGATGGAGAACACGGACCTTGTGGACAGTGCCAGGCAGCCAGGGGCAGCTGGGCCTTCCTCCCTCCACAGGCCCTGCAGGAGGGCCAACAGGTGTCTCCTTACCGAGAATCCGGGCTGTCTGTTACTAGTCACCAGTGTTTTCTGTTTTTTGGTTTTTTGGTTTTTGTTTTTTTTTGCAATGAATATATGAATATTTTGGGTTTGCTAGGTACCAAGCATGGTTATCTATTTATATACCTACACTTATAGCTATCTTATATACAACATAATTACATAATATGAACATAATTTAACCTTATGCTACATTTCTGTTCTATAAAATCATACATACATATCACTTGACATAACAGATGCCACAAGACCAGCTCTGGGGTGATCTCAGTGTCAGATGGGCCCAGTGAGCAGCATCCCCAAATCTTAGACCCACGAAAAGCAAGCGTGGGATAGCCTCACACTAAGGCCCAAGCACAGCCACCTAAATGTGAGAACACTTATTTTGAAGTGCTAAGGAAATAATAACATCAATTAGATAAAAAGCCTGTATTACCTTGTGAAAATGGTGTTTCTTCACAATTTTCATGTCTTGAAAATTTATTTTGTATATATTTGTAAATTTTAGTTTACAAGCTAACTTCATGATAAAAATCAGTGCCTCTGACAGATCCTCGGCGGTGTCCCAGGAAAACTACTCCTTTCTGCTGATTCAAATTTGAATGTCCTACAAAATTATTCTAGTAAGTTTGTAACAGAAGACAGAGATGCAAGAAATGCATAAAATATTTAGGATTTCAATTTTTAAAATTTTAATACAAGTAGATATTAATAAAATATAAAAAGCACTCTTCTATGAAAAAGTAAAACAAAATTTCATAACAAAATAATTAGACAATAACAATGGTTCATATCAAGAATGGCCAAAATGTTACTCAGAGTACAAGTCATAAGATTTCTGTCCATGATTATCATTAATCTTAATTGAAAACTAGAGACCCCAGTAGCTCGGCAACTCTGAACAATCTTTAAGTTATCTAAATAAACAATAAAACATTCCCTCACTCCATGCTCACTTAACTTTCTACCCATAAGAACTTATAAAATAAATAACCAAGTTTTCAACATCCAAACAAAATTTGCTCAACATTGTTAACTTTCAGGAAAATGTACAACAAAACCACCAAGAATCATCACCTCTCAACAGTTAGAATAGCTACCTGTAAAACTTCAGCAGATGAGTGTTGCTGAGAAAGCACTTAAGAGGAAATATCAACCCCGCAGTTAGGGATGTAAATCAGTCCTCCTACTATGGGAAACACACAGAGTTTCCTTAGAAAGACTTAGTAATAGAACTACTAAGCAACCCAGCAATTCTACTGCTAGACATGGAGCCAAAGGAAATAAAATCAGTAAACTAAATACATATTCATGCTCCCATGTTCCCACTGCTCACAGTAGTCAAGATGTACAAATAGCCCAGTGCCTGTCAATAAATAAATGAGTAAAGGAAATGTGACGCACATACACAGGACTATTATTTAGCTTTAGAAAGAAGGAAATTCTCCCTTTTATAAAAACATGGATGAAGCCAGATGCCGTAATGCTAAGTGAAAGAAGCCAGACACAGAAAGACAAAGGTGACATGGCCTCGGTTATACATGGAATCTAGAAAGTGAAGCCAGTCACGTATTAACAGGGTAACGAGTGGCTGCAAGTTGAGGGCTGGGGAGAGGGACCACTTTGGCTGACAAAGGGCACAAGCGTTCATTTCCAAGAAGTTCCAATGTAGAAGGGGCTGGGTAAAGCTAAAGGCAATGTGCTGCACAAGCAAATGTTGCTAAGAGTTGAGTTCACGATTCTCGTCACAGAAACGAAATGTCCATGTGAAGCGCTAGATTCATTATTTTGCCTGGGATAGTAATTTCCTGACATCAAAACATCACATTGGATACCTTAAATATATAGTTTGTCAATCGCACCTCAATAAACCTGGGAGGAAAAAGACTAATAAAAATAACAAAGAAAACCCTGGAATTTCTTGTAACAAAAGGGGGGGGCACTGTGCCAGGCATGGTGGCACATGACCATAATTTCAGCTACTTAGTAGGCTGAGGCAAGAGGATAGCAAATGCTAAGTCTAGCCTGAGCAATTTAGGGAGATCTAGTCTCAAGATTTAATTTAAAGGGCTGGGGATTTAGCTCAGCGCCATCAGCGCCTGCCTTGCAAGCGCTCAGTCGTGAGTTCCATCCCTGGTACAAAAAAAAAAAAAGATTTAATTTAAATAAGGGGAGCAGGTGAGAGGAAGTAGCTGAGGATGTAACTCAAAGACAGAGAGCCTGCCTAGCACGCATGAGGCCCCAGGTTCAATTCCCACCACAGCAAAACAAAGAAATGAAGGAGAGAATGCGACCATCATCAAAACAATTAAGATCCTAAAAATAACACTGGAAAAATTAACTTACAAAGGAAATTCTTAAATCTTCTCCCACAGTAGAACTTTGTAGAACAGTTCTTTATCTGCTAGGAAACAATTCCTTTTTTCTCTCTCTCTGACCCTTTGGTCCTGAGGGTGGAGCCCATGGAATCCAAACACTGCACCACCAGCTGGGACGGCAGCTCCAAGAAGCAGGAAACAGTTTGATGTCATGCATTCTATGGCCGTCTCAGCGTGAACTAGTCAACTCCAAAACTCATACACCTAAAACTAGTCCTTGACATCATGGAAGGATATAGTCCCAATTTTCATAAAATAATACAGATGCTAAAGCAACACTATAGCATACATACTATTTCTTTATGAAGGGCAGTCAGGCAAAATGGAGTTTTAATTTGCCTTTTAGAGCCTTTGACTTATTGCTTATTAAAAAAGAGCAGACTTGAAAGTCTAGTCGGCAGCTACTTTATGCACTGCCAAATATGTCCGCCTTAGCAACACTACGAACGCTAAAATTGGGACGCTTCAGAAAATCTCCTGCAAATATTCACAACTACTCATAAGGAATCTTTGATCTAGGACCAGCACACAAATATTCTGCATGTAGATTAGATGAACTCAGACACAGAGCCTGGTGCTTGGCTGAAGTCTGTGAGAACAAGTGAGCTTCAGTCAGCACCGCGAGAGGAGAAACACCTGAGACAGACATTACGCCATGGCTGCCGTATGGGTCTGTTTCGTTACCTGTTCTTGTTTCTCCAACCACTTGTCCACCAGGGGGTGACTGGCACTCAGAGAGGTGCGGGCATTGTCTCGCTGAAACTGGGTGGACCAGTTACTGGTGTCCCTGGGCAGGCTTCTGTAGTTCTCATCTTTCTATTCAAACAGAAAGGAAAAGAGCATCTTGTTAAAAACTTCTGCTTTCCAAATTAACAATATACCTGGTTTTTCAAAAGTAGCAGAAAAATGATTCTACATATTTAAAGTATTGTTCCAAGTCTATACAAAATAGCTGGTTGAAGAAACTTCAAAGACACTGTGAACTGAAACAGATCTAACAGGAGACTCAACCCCTACATCGACACATAGCCCTTGCCCAAAATACTCAGGATCAGCATCTCCCAGCCTCTCTCTCAGACTCACATCTGTAAGGTCATCAATGCAGTGTTTTTGCCAAGATATTAATCCGTGACCATTACCCTATGTGTGCACCAGCTTGCCTCTCACCTGAAATGACAGCTTTCAGCTGGACGCCAGCCCCAGCCCCACCCCATTCTCTCCCACACTGGCCCACACTGCTTCCTGGCAGAGTACTGCAATAAAACATCTACCTGATCAATCCCATCTTCAGCAGAAACTCCCACACAGGCCACAGCAACCTTCAGACAACTGTGTTCCTATGTCACACACAGCCAGTCGCCATCACTCTTTGGTTCTGAGACACCCCGTGACGTTCTGTCTAACGAAATACCTAACATGCTTCAGAGCCCACTTCAAATACTACTTCAAATATTCCCTTATCCTCAGCAGAGCTAACCAAGTCAAACCTTTTATTATCATTGTATTCTAATTTTAATTAAAATAGGTTTTTTAACTTATAATTTAGTTAATGTTTAAACTTGCTATTTCCACTATGATGAGGAAGGAATCCTGGGCAGAGATAATCATTCACCTTAAAACCCACGCATGCACCAACACCAACATGGACAGCATTTTCATGAGTAACCTTTGTATTTCTAACTGCACATAACTTTAGAATCCTGGAATTTTGAAAGAACATTCCAGTAGGTTATTTTAAAAATTATTAAAGAAATGCTTTAAAGAGATACCATAATAAACTTCAGTTTATCTAGTAGTTCCACTGAACTGTAACAGTCATATTTTTGGATTTACACTAACACATTTATACCAACTTCAATTTAATGTCACACCTACAGAACATAATGTTTGTGGTAAATGTGATTACTTCTAATTACGTCTAAAAATAGTATGTTATGTCTCCATTCAAGTCAATTATGATATGTAGTTCATATGACAAGAGCTCACTGAATAATTAAGACAGACTATGGCTAACAACAATCAAAAGATCTGTCTTTTTGCACTGTACCTGAAAAACTCTATAATTTATATTTACACAATCTGATTTCAGGACCTAATGGATAAAGAACAGGTCACTGGCATTAATTCCTCATAATAAAATGGTTTTCCTAATTTGTGGTGAAGTCAACAATGAATCCATACATTAATCTGTAGGCAATGAACATCCTACAAATCACAGTCATTGTAAATCACCAAGAAATTATATGTATGAATGGAGACAGGGTCTTGCTATACGTTTCAGGCTGGCCTTGAGCTCACTATGTAGCCCAGGTTGGCCTCACATTTACTACAATCCTCGTGCCTCACCCTCCTGACTGCTGCGATTACAGGTGTGTGCCACCACACTTGGCTTCTGCAAATATATTTTAATCTTTATATGCAACATGCATATTATTTTGTTGATAGAACACACAGGTACGACTAAGTAACCAAGAACATTTTAGCCATGATTCTCCACCTAATCTTGCTTAATCTGCATACAACCAATACGGACCCAAAAACTGTGAACGAAAACATTACGGCAGGCAACGTTATTTCCTGCATCACACCACATGCTTGGGTAGTCACTATTTCCCATTTAAATTAACAGACTACTCGATGTTTAAAATTAAATTCGTTTTAGTGGTTTGTCTTTTGTTTCCTTTTTGAGGTCTTAGGGATGCAGTCGAGGGCCTTCCACATTAAGCAAGTGCCTTTCCACTGAACAACACCCCGCCCTTAGTGCTAATACTCTCAAAATACAGTCATTTGCTAGCTTTGCCCATAATCCCAGCTACTTAAAAGCCTGAAGTAAGAGGATTGCAAGTTCAACGCCAGCCTGGGCAAATTAGTGAGACACTGTCACAAGAGTCAAATTAAAAGGGCAAGGGACATAGCTTAGTGGTACAGTGTTGGGCTAGCATGTGTAAGGCCCTGGGTTCCATCCTCAGAACTGCAAAAAACAGAAGAAAACAGAACTACTTTTATGCAAGTGTACACACTCACTTATGGATCAAACTATAGCTACAAAAAAGTCAAAATTAAAGATGTATTACACATAGATGCCAATTCCCCAAAATAAATGTAAATATCATGTATTGTAAACATGTATCAATAAAAATTGTAAATTTTTTGAAGGAAAAAAGTCTAAATTTTAAAATCAAATATATTTCCAACCCTACATTTCATAACTCAAAGAAAGGGAAACCAAACCATCAAATTTATCGCCCTTCATAGTTTTGCAACAAATAACAGCTGTATTTCTAAACTGGAGGAAGTGATTTTAAATCTATTTCACTCAGGGACCAAATTAATGTCTTCATTCTGTATACTGGTAAGCATCAAAGTAAAAACAGAAACATTTTTATAAACTCATAAACTTATAAAAAACAGAAACATTTTTATAAGCTTACAAAAATCTTTAAAAACTTATAAAAATCTTATAAACAGTAGGACAAATATTTTAAAATCCTAATGATTACTGTATTTGCTAGTGATGAGAAATAGTTTCTTACAGCTCAGCCAGTACTTTAAATAGAATACTGTATGAAAAAATACCTAAGGAATTACTCTCCTTTTTTGTTTTTAATTACAATGTTAATCTTTCACTGAAGAGGCTGCCCCAAGCAGTCACCCAGCTCTGCACAGGGTAGGGAGAACTTTCCCTCTTGCCAGAAAAAAACAGATGTTCCTGCCGTGATCAGGGATTTTCCTTATCATCTAAATATATTGCCACATCATCAGGTGTCAAAAAGCCACTCAGGCTGGGAAATGCATATTAATTTGTTATCCCCTGGTAGAAGTATCCTGGTTAGGAAGCAAATCTCTTCCCGGGTAGGGAAAGTGACTTCCTCCCCCTTATCTCACTGCAAGCCAATTATATTTCAATAAAAAGAAATCAGAGGGAAGCCACCCAATGCCCTGAGAAAGAAGCTTATTCCTCACATGCTAAGCTGAGACTGCACAGCTTTATCTCCTCAAAACAGCTATTTAGCTGATGGTCAGATTTCTTGGCAAACCCACATCTCCAGGTTGCAAAAAACAGAATTATTTCATGATTATTATAGAAGCAATGGACATTTCCACATGAGCACAGGAAACTCAACTATGTTCTCACTTTGCTTTAGTGCAAAAACTGCAAACACCTTTTTAAAAATCATGAGGAATCACACCACATTTTGAAACACAAAACACTCAATGCATATAAATTTCACTTTTGCACCCTCTGTGCATCATATGGTTTTAAATATTCCTATGTGATGTTAAGATTTTATGTTAACAACATTCTTCAGTATTGCAACTGTGGTAGAAGAGAATTTAATTTTCTACTTTATCATTACTCCAAGAAAAGAACAATAAAAACTATTTTCAAGATACCTAAACTGAAATTATGAGACTGAAGTAAAATTGGTAATTATGACTTAGGATAATTTTTTTACATGAGTCTTGCTAAAACCATCAGCAATCATATTGTTGGTTCAATGTAGCCCACTCTTTCCTGCCTTTTGCTGGAATTTACCTTTTGTACCCACTGATGGTTACACCAGAATATGACCTTGGAAGCAACAGGAAGACAAGGTCAGAGGAGAGAAATCTAAAATGGTCTACACGTAAAATTGTGTTTAATGTACTTTTGACCTTCAAGTCACTCTCTGAAACAATACATGGGAAAAAGAAAGAGGGTAGAGAGGGAGAGAAAAGGGAAAAGGTGGAGTCTTTTAAATTCACTTTACAAAAACCAGGTTCAATAACCAACTTGTAAAAGAGCTTGGCAGTCCCTCAGTTTGAATTAATTACATGTCTATGAAGAAATTTTTTTAAAACAAGGAAACAAAAGACTTTACTCTAAACACAGTACAGACTGAATATCCCCTACTCCAAATGCTTGGGACAAGAAGTATTTCAGATTTCAGAATTTCCCAGATTTGGGAATATTTGCATATATATAATGAGATATCCTGGGGATGAGACCCAAGTCCAAGCACAGGATTCAATATGTTGCAAATATACTTTGAAAAGATATTTTAGTAATTCTGTGCGTGAAACAAAGTTCCATGGGTGTGGAACTCTTCAGCTGTATCATCTGTCGTTTCCCTGCTCAGAAAGTATCCAAATATAGAGCCCTTCACATTCTGGACTTCCAAAGGATGGAAGGATGGTCCCAGTTGCATGGCTATTCGGAAGCACTGCGTAACTGTACTTTGGCTTTGAGATTTTAGTTACCTGCAGCTGAACACGATCCAAAAATGTAAAATGGAAAGCTACAGAATTAAAATTTTCTAAAACTTAAATTTCACACAATTGTAAAGTGTGTAGTGAAATCTGGTGCCTTCTCATCCTGTCTGCCCCAACCAGGACAGGACTCTTCCCTCTGCCCGGAACCACACTGAATCCACCACCGCCCATTTGCCACTTGGCAGTACTGTGCTCAAGTAATTCATATTTTATTTAATAATGGCCCCAAAGTGCAAAAATAGTGGTAATGGAAATTCATACATACCAAAGAGAAGCCAAAAAGTGCTTCCTTTAGGTGAAAAAGGAAAGTTCTCAATTTAGTAAGGAAAGAAAAAAAATAATATGCTAAGGTTGTGTTTGCTAAGATCAATGCTAAGAATGAAGCTTCAACTCAGGAAGTTCTGAGGAACGAAAAATAAATTGGTGCTCACTTTTCCATTGTACAGAAAATACAAAAGTTATAGCATCAATGCTCAGGTAAGACAGAAAAAGCACTAAATTATAAGATTTGTTACAAACTAAAATTTCAGGAACCCTAAGATTTGTTACTATCTGAAACTTCAGGAAACTAGAGGGAGTCTTAGCATGTATCCTATGGACAAAAAAGGAAATAGTCCATCATGAAATAAAAAAGTATTTGAAATCCGTGGTCACTAATATCCTACAACAAATATTTAAAGCTGCTAATCTGAAGTCAAGCAACTTGTTTCTGTTATCTGTAATCCCTATACCAATATGTATCACAGTATATATGCACATTATACTTTCTTTTTCAATACTTCCTTATACTCCTAGTAATTATTAGCAACAGGCATAAAAGAGACAACACAGTAAGTGTTCATAACCTTGTCCCAACAGATTGATGACAAGACAGAGGAAACACAAAACTTCCATAATTTTTGTCAAATCACCAGAGGTCATGAGGGATTAGACACATAATCTGGCTCTCTAAGCCTGATACAAACTCCACTAGAGTGTGCCCTAAGACGATGCTGATGCTGTAACTTTAAAATTTTAAACAAGAAAGAATCAAAATTCAGAAGTCTTGACCACAATCATTTATTGTCACCTGTCTACCTCAAATTTTAAGAATGGTGAGTCTTTTATCTTTAATACACTTTTTAAGTTAAATCCAAGTTTTGAATAGGAACTAGTAACAAGAAAATAATTTATCCATGTAAATTCGTTATTCACGCAAATTAATAAGGCACAAAATAAAATCTCCTAACATGTACACAGAAAATGTTAGTTTCCCCCCTCTGAAATTTTAAAGGTAACATCCCTCATTCTTAAATTTCGTGTTGGCCTGAAAATTCCAAACTGAGGAAGACAGCTCAGCATCAGGCTATGAAAATACAGGGCCCCCGAATGAAAGAAGTTGGTGAGAATGTCTATGGAGACTCAGGTCTACTAAACATACAAAACACCCAGATATATCTGAAGATACCAGATCTGTTTGGGTAGCAGACCACAGAACTGAAGAAGTGAAACAACAAGTATGTGTTACAACCAGCTTTCCCAGTTCACCTCGACAGCTCAAAATGCCCTGAAAATATGTAACTTATAGTTTGGGGTGTTTGTTTGTTTGTTTGCTTGTTTCACTGCCAGAAATCAAATCCAAGGACACACAAATGCTAAGCAAGTACTTTACCACCAAGCTATAATCTTGTCCTAGATATGAATTTTGAAGCTGGAAAAAACGAATTACAGGTCGTCTAGCTTAACCTGTTGTGTTTTAAAGAGATGGGCATCCAGAGAAGTTACAAGAAAGGTCCGCAGAGACAGGTGGACCAGACAGTCTCCACCTTGCACTTACCCCCTCCACACTCAATGTCTAGTTAATTGGCAGTTATGAGACGTCCCATCTCTTAGCCTTGATCTAATCATAATTTACGTGGCCTGAATGACGTAATCTCTGACACCCTGACATTCCCACAGGCTGAGCCCTCCCACAGGAAAGCATCTCCTGATTTTCTGTATATAAAGGAGGGCATAGCACTGGGATCGTGTTCAATCACAAATTGTATGACCAGGGTTATATTTCTCCTGTGAAAATAGGCATACAGTAATGAGAAGTCGAGAGATGAGGGAAAAAGTTAAATTTTTTCCCCAAACTATAAAATTGAGACCTCTCCTTGGATTTGGCTAGAGCAACCACAACAGGGAACTAAAAGAAAAACAATGGTAACAGTAACTTTCATGTTATTTCTTCTATAGCCCTTCACAAAATCCTTCACAAAAATCAGTGTGACCACTTAACTTTCCTAGGGCCAAAAGCATTCTGCAATGAACAATGTTAGGAACACAGGAAATCAAGTACTATAAATATTCCAAGTGAGATTAAACTTTGACAAGTC